>JAUZST010023006.1:0-31700 GCA_034779995.1 Parotocinclus haroldoi
AACAGAAACAAGAACCAGAACCACTGCAATAACAGAAACAAGAACCAGAACCACTGCAATAACAGAAACAAGAACCAGAACCACTGCAATAACAGAAACAAGAACCAGAACCACTGCAATAACAGAAACAAGAACCATAAGCACTGCAAGAGCAGAAACAAGAACCATAAGCACTGCAAGAACAGAAACAAGAACCATAACGACTACAAAGAAGACTAGAACAAAGGAAGGAAGGGACCAAAACAGGAAGACTAGAACAAAGTACACAAAGAAAAAACACAGAATCACAACATTCAAATTTCCACAACAAGATGAACAGGAACCAGAACAGGAACCAGGAATGTCCACTAGTATAGACCTGTGTAAACCATGTTATGTGGGGTTATATGGTTTCCAGGTTCCCATAACTCTGGAGTGGACTATTCTGTTAATCAATGGGCTGTGAGGTAAATCATAAAAACAAACCAGACCCTGAACCAGGACTGGGCGGGCTTGGCTTCTGGCTCACTTGTCAGCGTCCATGATTCCGTCCGTCCATTAATAACAAACATTGTGCTCTCACAGCACAACCCGAACTGAACAGTACGGAAACAAACTAAGGACTAGATCCCTAACCTGACTAGGGTTAAGAAGATAAGACAATAAAGGAATGAATGAATCCTCTTTTCCAGAGTGCCCCCACACGGTGTTCAGTAGGGTGTATGGTCACCCAAGGGTGTCAAGGATCAGACTGTCCAGTGGTTCTCGTAGGAAATCCCCCCTCGTTTTGTGAGCAGTTTATACACACTCAACCTAACATGCATACACATTCTTTGGACGGTCGGAGGAAACCAGAGTAGCCGGAGTAAACCCACACAGATACTTGGAAGGACATGCAGACATAAAGAAAGGACCCAGGCAGCTCCACTCTGGGATTGAACCCAGGACCTTCTTGCTGTGAGGCGGTGGACTGGACCCCATATTTTAGTCTTTGTGAGCTTTGGCAGCTTAACCTTTTCACCCTGTTCCCCTTCTAAAAAAAGCTGTTCCTTGCCTGCTATCCAAAAAGACCAATCCTGATCACGCATCTTTGTATTGCGGAAGAACATGGTAACCCGGTGAAGCTGCCAGATGCTGCTGTGTAAGGGGAGATCACCTGAAATACTTACCACTCCAGACTATAGAAGCTGGATTTGTTGTGATTTGTTCCACTTTTCTGATAACACACGTGTGACACATTTTCTGGCTCTCATGTGAATCTATAATTACAGACTGAATCCCATCTGTCCATCAGGTACCGTTTGGGTGCTGGATCATTCATAGCACTGCACTGTCATCGATGTGTTGGCATGAGTGGATCTGAAACAGCAGTGCTGCTGGAGTGCTTGAACACTGTGCTCCACTCAGAGCAGCTCATCTGTTGTTTCACAGTTTGTGTTCGCTGTCCTCTAAACCTTCATGACAGGATGCCGGTGACCAAACAGTTTTGTTTGTTTAGGTCAGCAGTGGCACGTAATTAAAAAATACTCCATCAGCACTGCTGTGTCCGATCCAGTCATAGCAGCACAACAAACACTAATATACTACGTGACTTAGTTTATGCTGTAACCTTTAGTTCTAGATTTATCTACAATATCACCGTTCATACTGTAATATTTAATTACATTACTGTTAAACCTAATACACACTGTATCCACACGGTGAGAGCTTACCCGCGGTAGTAGGCTTTAACCCGGACCTGGTGCGGGTTTTCCCCCGGGTGTGGCGCACTGCTGTCCCGCAGCGTCGGCATCCTCAGCCCGGTAATGCTAACACAGGTAGCAGCTAGCTAAGTCCGATAACAGCAGGTCGAAACCAAGCCAGAAACAGAAACAAGCTGTGTGAACTGTATGAATGCCGGCTTAGGAAATAAAAGCTGGAATAAAGAGCGAGTTTATTCCCTATAAAAACGAATCCGGCGATGTTTAACGATAACATAAAAAGTCCGAGCAGACTCAGCGTCACTCTGAAGCAACCTGAAGATAAAACTTCACTAGAGGCAGAATTCCAAACGACTCTCCGCCTCCCTACGCCTGCGCACTTTACGCTGCGTTCAATCGCCGTTTCTAGTGCACTACTGCTTCTGAGGAACAAATTCGGGATTGGGAAACTCCCAGACTCAACCAACTGTGGAATGCGCAGGTGAGATGTTCGAAAACAGGCGTTCAAGAGCAATTCGCAGAACGGAACCAAAGTAATGGGGCTTAAAACGGTATTTTCGATGTTCGAATTGCAATGATATATTGCATGATTGTGATTAATAGAGCTGAACTTTCATCACAGGAGCGATGAATGGATACCAATGAGAGCATACCAATCAGACCGCACCGGAGGGGGATTTCAACTAGCTTTAATTTAGGAGGAGGGGGGAAGAGTTACAACTGGCCAGATTAGATTTGACTTTGAACTGAATTATATAATTCATAAATTTCAACGTGTTAAATTACTCCTGTTTCCTGTACCTTTGTGGCTGCGTGGGTAATACAAATAGACCATAAATGTGTATATATTTAAAATGCGTTGTGGTAAACACTGAAGAACAAAAAAAAATCTAGCTTGTTTTGAGGTTTTATCTTGATGCAGTAGTGTTGTATGTAGGTTATCATATCGACGTCAGTACGTTTTAGTGTTATCCCAGGCAAACGTCGTGCTATGTAAGGTTGTTGTGTTCAGGGTTTTTCCCCCCTAAACTGGAATGGATCCTCTAGAGGGCGCCAGTCCATAGATGGTCATCACATAACTCACTCCCCACTCTGAGAAGTCCAAACCACGGTGAATTGGTGCCCTATGTAAGGTTTGTCCTGCCTTGCGACCCTGTTCAGAGGTAAGAGATGACGTCATTAACTGAGCTCCATCCGTTCAACCCACTGTTTTCCTCAGGCGAGAGGAAGCATGAGCGCTACACTGGCCCTAGCCTGGCCCTCCCAAAATATTATGCTGCTGGCGCAATAAGAGGGGGTTGTGGAGGTGCAGCGTCTAAGCTACAGAGCTGTGGGTCAGAAGCTACAGGGTTCGAATCTCACCTCTGCTGAGCTGCCACAAGAGGGTCTTTGGGCAAGGCCCTTAACCCACAGCTGATTGGATTGTGAGGCGTATGAGATGCAAGTTGCTCTCGGTCAGAGCATCTCCTGCATGAGCAAATGTAAGTACATCTGGTGCTGCTGGGTATTTTTTTTGCCTTGCACTTTAGCTATCTGGGCAATAGTGACGTTACTATGATTCATTTGCTTACGTGCTTTGCCTTAACAAGTTTGCATGGATGCTCGACAACATGATCCTTTACTGCTTTGCATTAGATAGATGCAAATGGTTCATTTAACAAGCTCGTTGATGAAAAGCAAGCGAATGCGAGGGTGGCATGCATTTCAGAATAGCGCAATAACCATTTGAATAAATCCCCGTGAAACGAACCCGGGTCTCGTGCAGACTGAGCTGTAGAGCTGGAAAATTAGCCCACGTGCTTTGGTTGAAACTTTGCATGCCGCTTCTCTTGCCGAGCCAAGACGTGGATAAAACAGTGTGGCTATAACAATGATGCATGTTCATATTTGTGTTTCTGAAATGCAAAACTAAAAACAACAAAAAGCAATAGCAAATATCCCACGATAACCCTTCTAAGTGTCTGCGTAAATCTGTAAAAAATATCTGGTTCACACGAGGCGGTGCCCTCGTCCTCGGACTGTCTGTCCCTCGATCTTAAGTCATAAAACGTTTAGATTTAGACAGACAGTCTTATCTAGGACAACGCTGAATTGATAAAAGCCGTAGGTTAAAATCCGTACCACAAATCTGAACTGGATTAAGCGGGCATTGAATTGCATGCAGGTATTAAAAAGACAAACCGGGATCTTTAGTTGGCAGCAGAAACGAGTCCTTGCTTTCCACTGCTTTGTTTATTCACTGTGCAAGAAAACTTTCTTTCAGATGAATCAGAGCGTAGAGAAAGATCAACGACCAGGGTTACCTCCATTAGCACAAGCCTTCCTTAGTTCAGTGTTTCTTAAATCGTTTCTCCATAGCTTTATTACTACGGACCCAAGCAAGCTGTGAATTCAACTCATCCGAACAGATCAGTGAGCATGTGGCTTTGCTAACCTGGGATTTATTTGTTTGATAATTCAGATAATTCATACAAACAAAACAGAGATATAGACGGAGCAATAAGAACTGAATCCACCTCCACTGTTCAGGTTCACAGTTACAGTCACGATGACGTGTCAAGGGAGCCCAGAAGTTCTATCCTCCTACGTGGCTTCCTTCTGACCCCTTACGACCTCCACATACACCCATTTCGTTACAGCTTTTCTAGCCTTTTTTTTTACGCCTTTTTAAAAGCCTGGTAAATTTGTCTACTCGTGTATCCAAAATGTCATTTAATGAACCGCCGCCACTCGCACTTTCGTTCGCCTGTGTCCAATTTCGTCACCGTCCGCAAATGCGACACCAAAGATCACGACGCATTCTCGAAAAAAGGAAAACAAAAATGACACGAGATTCTCCTTCATCCAATTTTTCTTTATTTGAAATCTGTATCGCAATCACAGTGCTATCTTTGCGCAAACCCATAGGCAAAAGAGAAAACAGCCTCAATGTCTACGATGAAAAGCTTAACGGTGTCTAGCGTGAGTTCAAAGTCTACACTACCATTTTCGGTAAACTGGAGCATTAAAAGTCACCGAGTTTTGCCTCTGTCTCTCAGATGGACTCCGGTGCCGCAATCCAAATATGCACATTTCACATCTTTAAATCCATTAAACCTGATTAGATCCTATATTACACACCGGGAAAAATGTTCTAGGGCGCTCGGGTGGGGCAGCCGTCTAACACACTAACCCACCACCATGAAAAGCAAGACTGTCATGTGAAAACGTTCTGAAACTGTTGGTCTGAGGCGCCATCACTGACACGGAGCGTGAAACGCTGTGCATGAAACAGCAGGATGAGGTACTTCGTTGCTGGTTCTGCCTCATCCTGTCAGCATTCAGGAACGCTGCTAAATTCAAGTTTTGGCTGCCTCTGTTGGATCACAGAGCAAGGCCTTTCATTGTATTGTAGTGCTTGCTCGGATTGTATTTGTATGAAATGTAAGTCCTTCTGGATATTTGCGTCTGCTAAACGCTCTAAACGTGAAACCATACATTCAAAATGCTGTGTTGCTGTCGTTAAGGCTTTTTGGTCATTTGGTTCGGTGGATTACCACGGCGTTCATAATATAAACAATATGAACAACCTACGAAAGAATCCGAAGCAGCGACAAAGCTAATGAATATCAGGCAGACGATACATCAGAAATCAGACAGATTAAATTGCAGCCGTAGGGAAAATCGTAAGCAAATTCACCTGGACGATCACGCGCTCTCCTGTTTCATTATAATCTGTTCTTCTTAAAGAGTGCATGCTTTTTTTTACAGTATTAAAGCTTTACCGTTTATAGAGAGCTACTTTAAGTTCACGCAGCTTGACGACTCATTTGCTTTCGTGCTTTGCTTAAACACTTTGCATCGAAGCTTTGTTAGCGAACCAGAACTTCTTTTCAGTTCAGCTACAACAGCAATGCATTTAGGCCTGTATATTGTAGCATTATAAACAATCAGATATCCAGATATGCGGTATTAAATGTAACGAGCAGCAGAAGAAGGGAATCCTAAAGTTCTGGAACTCTCTAATCATGTAGAACTGATGCTTGTCGACTGTTCTGGTTCCCTGGCAAAAGACTGCGAATCGTTTTTTTGTTCCGGCTCAGCTCTAGAGTGCTGAATCAAAAATAAATTTCATAAACGAGCTATAGACAGAAGACGAAATGCATCGATATATACAGTCCCTTATATAAGTATCTTTTCCACATTGTGTCGTGTTGTGTAGCTTGGTATAAAGTTTCACTTCACTGGGTCGTTTACTGTTTGACTAACAAATATTTTATATTTCAATGAGATTCTGAAGCTCCGACCAACAGAAGCAAGGTTACATCGATAATAGTAAGACACGTTCACGCTGGGATCATTTAGAGTGACCAGTTAACCCTAACGCCTGCCTTGGGAATGTGAGAGGACACCGGAGTACCCTGAGTAAACCCACACGGCCACACGGGAAAACATGAAATATAAAAGCCACACAGTCGAGGTCCGAGGTCAGGATCGAACTGGGGATCTCTGGAGCTGCGAGATGACCGCTTGTCCCACCGTACACACCCACATCCCACCCCATCCCCCATGAAATATATACAAATGCATTTTTTTTTGTTACAGTCCTTGTTCTCATTTTGAAAGATAATCCTATTAGTTATGGCTACACTCACTTTCTCTTCTTCTCTTTTTAATGGTTTTCTCGTGTAAATCAGTCTGATCGGTTCTAGTACCGGTTCTAGTACGAGTACACTACATCTCTGAATTTCTCACTCTTAATTCACTACTTGTACTAAAAGAGGCTCGTGCGCTACTGGAGCCGGATCTAACATCTTTCACGTATGTTCTTATCTGGCAAAACACCACTGCTTCTCATTTCTGCCTCCAAATGACCGTGATGTTCTCCATCCCGTGACTCTTCAGTTTCTCTTCGATCTAAAGATCAGAAAAGGACGTTCGTTACTAAATAACACATGATTTGGACGATGATGATGATGATTCATTTTCTGGGTATCAGAGCGTTATAGAAAAATGTGGGTTTTTTTTTTTTTACGAGTACAATATGAGGTGAAGCGGTTGGAGGACGAGACTCACCTGCTTCATGACAGTCACTTTTAGCGCAGGTGTGTTCACATCCTGATCGGACTGAAACGTCATCCTGACGATCTGCTGCTGCCCCGCGATCTCTGCGTACGGAAAGGCGTGCGCACGCACACACACACACACACACACAAACAGTTACTCTTTCATTCTAGGAGCATCATTAAATTAAATCGACTGCTTAGCAGAACCTTCTCACCGCTGTAGCAGAAGAAAGGTTTTTTGTCTGAACACGAACCATCAGCGGCTAGACCTTTATATACAAAACCGCAGTCTTCATTCCCCCAAGCATTGTTAGGTTCTCCAGGCATCCAGGCGATGGTGGAGACGTTGGTCTGGTCCGACCACTTCCAGGAATCTCTGAACAGGCCGAACCAGGTGTTCACTTTATCCAGGAGTGACACGGCGTGTGAAATGAGTATACTCTGTATGACTGCGTTTTCAGATGCGTTCCTCGCACTCGCCAAGTCGGTGTGAGACTGCCTGCAGAAGGTCTGAGCTTCAGGCCATGTTTTCGGAGTAGAGTAGTAAATGTACCTGCCATTGCCCGTTTGGCGTTCTGTGAAAATTAAAATCCACAGGATTCACACTTTCCTGTCTATCACCGCAGAACGCTTTGCACCCTAAATGGATTTCAAATCTTAACTGAAACCTTAATCAAAAGATCTTCGTCTGTATTTACACGTTACACAACATCAAAATTAGATCAAATTTAGCATTAAGCAATCGTGAATAACTGTTCAAATGTCATTAGTAAAACGCCTGGTTCGGACACGTTGGATAAGCAACTTTAGACGAACCAACTAATCACATTTCAGATCGATCGGGCATAAGAGCTGGCTTCACAACTAACATTAACATTAAAGGTAACACAATGCAAAGGCTTCAAAGCCTCAGTATAAAATTATGTAGCAACCCAATTTAGGGGAAGCGCGCAAAGATTTGAACTGTCCCTCAGAGTATTAGTATTTGTGAGCGTTTGACCTTCCCAGAACTGGTCCAGTCCGTCCAAACCAGATAAGCGAACCAAAAAAAATCAGGGAAGGGGCATACAAAGAGACAACTTTAAAGACCTTCCAAGTACTTGTGGGTGAAATTGGTTGATTGCGTTACACAAAGCTTCTGCCAACGAAATCCAAACGTTTGGCACAAACACAGTGTAGACCTATATATACACATATATATTAGCTAAGCGATTTAACATGTTCTCCCCACGTCTGTGTGGGTGGTAGCTTCAGTTTACGCTCATGGCCAAAGATGCATGTTAGGTCAACCTGCGTTATCATTTAACCTCACTGTGTGTTTTCTCTGTTGATAAAATGATAAAGTTAATGGTGTAATCAGTGATTCTTACCATCAAAGCACATAAAGGGTAACAGCTGTATACATTCCACATCAGCCCAGTCATACAGATTGATTCTGCCACACGTTTCATTTCCACCGTTGTTGTTTGGCTGCTGGGGAAACATTCCGTAACCATTTGCCCAATTGTTATAACTTCCCAGTGGGTCATTCCCCATGGACCAGCGCCAGCTGTCAACATCATTCCACAGTCCGGTCCAAGCGCTGGAGGTGAACTGTTGATTCTGAGCTATGGTCTGGAGTTGGATCACGTCAGCAATGGTTCCTATGGTCACCAGATCGACGTGATTGGCTCTACAGTAAGCCTGGGCTTCGGACCATGTTTTACCCTGCAGGATCAGGTAGTACTTAAGAGGGACGGACAGGACGAGGGGCAAGACGCCTGCGGAGCAGATGTTTCACAGTGTCATATGCAGATGTTATGAGAACTGATAAATGAACACAACGTCTAGGTTTGTTTTTTTTTTTTTTTCAATTAGCGGAAGTATGACATGGGAAAAAAAAAACGTTCTAAAAAGAATGAATGCACACCGGCCTACAGTTCATCTGCTCTAAGCTTCAAACAGCAGTAATTTACTCATTTCAGACCTGAGGATATTATCCCAAGATTCCGCACCAAGTCTTTAAATGAACCAGTAAATAAAAGTAAATAATCAATAAATCAGGGAATCATACGAAGTAACACCACAACATGATTCAAAATGAAACTGCAGCCACATCTTACAACGATCTTATTCTAAACGGACGTCAGAACTAACGTGTGTGAACAATCACGCTTTGACACACTTCGTCTACTACTTATTTTAATCGAGTATTTCTTCATCTTTGTCCCAGTATCATACATCACACACTTATTTTCTCTCACCTGTCAAAAACAGGAGGTTGAAAACCTGAAGTCCCATCAGTGGCAAGTAGAAGGACTCACTAAGAAGTAAAAAAACAAAAAAACAAAAATGTGATTTAAACACTAATTGATAGTCACCATTAAAGAAAAACACAAGCAATGCCCAAAAATGTCAGGTGACATACAATATTTTAACTATTAAAAAACCTAGAAAAACACGAATTTATCCTAAATCCCGGGCTATTATAAGATGTATAACATTAACAATTAACATTACTATATGCAAAGAAATCACTGAAGAAGAATATTGATGTGGAATATGAAATGTACCTGTAAGCTGATGTTTTATCGTCTTTCAGTCTTTGTCTCTGATCTTTAAAGGTCTTTTTCCATCTGAACTGCTGTTCAATTTCGTTTGGTTTAAATCTATTACCTAAGCCTCCCTCATTTGCATACGTTCCTTATAAGGCCAGAATAGATGGATGGTGGGAGGAATTGAAATCATCAGGTTCTGCAGTACGTCACGTGTTCTGTCTAGGTTCAATAGGGCGGCAACATTTTGAAGAAGACGAGGACTGACATGCGAAATTAGAGATCACCTTTACGTCAATAAATGCCTATAAATTTCCTACTGGATCATTTGACTGGGATCTAGTTTTGTATGGTTTTATGTGGAAACTGGTTCTCCCGATGCTGTTCTAGTTAGAGCTGTCTATAGACAGTTCAAAGACAATTACAGCACCAAAAGTTCAACCTTGATCCCATTCAGACAGAAAACCGTTTTGCTCATGACTTCAGAAGCAAGAACGAGACGAGATACTACAGTACTCAGATATTAATTATTGATTTGTTAAGGCGTGGCATTGGCAAAAGTTTCAAATGTCTTTGAATTCAAATGGAGAGTTTTATTCAGTAACGAGCTTATACACCTACAAACAGCCAACACACTGAAACCCAACAGCCCTCGCTTATTGATCAGCCCAAACATGGACAAATGTAGCATCACATAGCAAGGTCAGCCACATGGAAAAATCTCTGGTGGCTCGGTTTGATTAGATTTGATTCTGGGCTGGAGATACTGGGCTTCAAAAAGGCGCCCTATCAACAGATCGTCCAGTGAACACGACGTAAGGTTAGGCTGGACACCTGCAGGTCCAGATTGTTGGTTTCAAAATTTAGAAGTCGATGTATAGTTCATCATCACTCTCCTCCGGAAGCTCTTCCTCTTTTTCTGTCCCTTCCTTTTCACTGCTCGTAATGTAATTGTCCTCGATGAAGCCGTCATCGTCGTGTCCTCCATTACCCTGGGAGTTCCTCCTTCCATCCTGGTGTTGGTAGGGCGCGAGCGTCCCATCGTGGCTGATCTGGCTTGAAGCGTCTTCATCTGGGAAAAGGGTTTCTCTGTAGCTGCTCTGATGGCGCCGAAAGATTCTGCGTTTGACCATGACGATGAAGGCGGCGAAACAGAAAACGGAGAGCAGAACAAGGACGACAGTCAGCCACGTCGCAGACGTCACAGGACCGGTGGCTGCACCCGAACAGGGGAGAGAAAACGATGCTCCACATCAGAGAAGTCGGCAAAACACAGCTGCCATTGTGGCGTTAAAAGACGTCATCACTTACTGTTATGAGCTGCGTCAGGAGTGGTAGGTGCATTTGCTTCAAAGATTCCAGGCCTGCTTGGACTTTCTGAATCCAATCATAAATTATACACACTTAACAGAATGTAAGCCATGGGAAAACGTTTCGGATCACAATCGTGTTCTTTCTTTCTTTGGTACAACTCGAATGAAAGAGCAAGCAAACAGAAGAACGAGGGAATGCACATGAAAAAAAGACCAAAAGATCAAAACAATTATATCACCATAACAAGCCCTATTATTCTATTTTTTTTTATAGATTTTTACATTTACATTACATCATGTGGCAGATTCCCTTATCGAGAAGGACTTCAAAGTTATAGTCTTCCAATACAAGCACATACGAGTCAAGGGCTTTGCTCAGGGACCCCACTGTGCCAGGTTGACCCTGGTGGGATTTGAACCCTGGACCTTCTGGTCCATAGTCTAGTACTTAAACAACTAGGCCATAACCGTCCCATGCTTTTTTTTTTTTTTTTACATGGTTTTCTGTAACATTAAAATACACATTGGAAAAACACTGAACAAAAACTTTTGGAGACTTGGAAACCATCCAGGCATTCTTAAAACTGAATAATGTTGAAATTTGTTCTAACACTGTTGCAAATGTTCCATCTCATAAGGGTCTCCTGAGTCTAAGCGTCTAAGCGTTCCTCGGGTGGGTGACCCCACCTTACAATACTGAGTTTGATGATTCCACAGACGGGCTGGAGGACTAACATATCCCGTATATAATAAAAGGGTTCCAGAAAGCAGGGTAAAACCCCTGAAGCCTTACGCCGGTCACCAGCATGTTAGGGCAGCTAAATGTATTAGGTTCTCGTGCGTTACCGACCTGAGCCTTTAGGATCTGTTTTCAGGGAAGCAGCAGTGACGACTAACCAAAAACACAGGGCCAGGACCACAGAGGTGCTGTCGCCTACATTTCCCATGATACCCTGTTCCAAATAGAGAAGGATTTCAAAAGATCTGCTCGTTTGACAGTGGCATAGCATGTCCTTCACATAATATTCAAAAACTGGAAACCACTGTAAACATTTTGGACAGAAATCGAGAAGACAAATCACAATGCACTGAAATTATTCGAAATGACTGAAGAGCAATATAAATAACATTGGATAGGGAACTGGACTTTAACGTCGTTTTCCTGGGCTGAATTCAGTTTAAGATTTAATTTAAGGAATGTAAATGAATGATTGTGAGTGTGAATTAATAACAAAATGCTTGTGCCGTCCTCTTTAACAAAGAAAAAATCGAATTGTGTAACGGGAATATAGCGCTCCGGGTTGTGATTTTGTGACACAGTAATCTTTGCAGTGGTCAAGAGACGTGATTTTTCTTTGTTATTAATTAGTTGTAACGTGTTTTGTAACACCTGATCGACCTAGTGATCGTTATCTATTCACATTGTGCAAAGTATCATATATTACTATATACTATTTAATTAAAATCCAGCCAGTATGCTATCAAAGTAGCACTGATCAGTAAAGACAGAGGATTTCTGTCGAGTAACACGCACATGACTCACGGTCACATGTCCTCACGACTACCCTGGGAAGCTTTAATAAAGAGGAAGATTTAAGAAAGCACGGCTATTTTATCGACCATTCTATGGTGGTACATACCATAAACCGTCCACGCAGAATTCTGACTCTGGTCTCAGTCAAACACGACCTACAGGAGACAAAATGCACTTGTTTTCTGGTAAAGATCCAGAGGAGCAGGCTGCTATAGAAACCTCTTGAGCAAAGGTTCAAGTAGGTGTATCACATGTCAGTGGAGCAGAGTTGATAAATAACCTTTATAGGTCTGTTTTTTTTTGCCCGTTTGCCAAATTTCACCGGTCGCTTGCACATTTCGGATAGCTTTGTGCTGCTGAACTACAAATCGGTGTGGGGTTAGAATAGATATTGCTGTTCTATTCACTACCCACATCCCATAATGTAATTTCATACTACACTGCTCACCAAAACAAGGGGAAAATCCAAAACGAAATAACCCATAATGACCTATCCCCTCATTTTTCTGAACCAGTGTATTTTGTAAAAGGTCTTTCCATTATTCATTAAATTCAGTCCATCAATCACCGTTCAGGTGAATCCACTCCATTCTATTTCAGAGTTCGTTACGGAGAGCTAATCAGTCCAAAACTTTCCTTCCCATGCCTGCTGCCCAGCTAGCATTTATCCTGACCCCATCGGGCATTGATAAAAGACTGAGGGAAATCAGTGAATCGTTTACATCCCCTTTCACTAGCAATCAATCAATTCTGAAGCTATTCTATTACGTCTAGGTCTATTGGCTGCTAATGTTTTTTGTATTCCAAATCGATCTTTTTCCAGACCTATCCCAGTCGACACTCGGACAGAATTAGCAAAGTGGAATGAAGGCTGGGCAGATATCACCGTAGCGACTTAACTTTTGGTGCCAAATCTATTCTTTAGTACAGATTAGTACTGAATCTCTGAAAGTAGGACGGCTATTTACAAAGAACATACAATAGGTGGAACTCCACCTATAGGGGGAGTGAAGTTCCTACTCAATACGGACCCATAATGAATAAGGGCTGGCTTAAAGCTACAGTTTGTACACTGGATGAATCCTGGTAGCCAATCAGAATTACGTAATGGGTGTCATTTTTAGACGCTGCTTTGATCGTAGGGTGGTGCTATACCAGCCAGTGGGAACGGCTCCACCAGGCTCTATTATGTAGTCTGGTCCTTCATTAATTCATTTATGTCTACATGCTTTTTGTTTTGTTTTCTGTTTGAGAATAGTCTCTTTGCAATTGTTCAAAGATCCTTAATCCAGCTCTAGATTCCCTTAATGCAGTGACGCCCTAATAGGATCACTGGTATTAAGCCTGGGACAATACTGCCAGCTGTCGAAAACCCCTCTAAGGACTCATCCATGGCAGTAGATGAGAGAAAGAGAAGGATGGAGAATAAGGGGCTAAAGGTTTCCAAACTGTGTGTTGGGTTCGAGCACGGACTAGCTGGTCTGGATTGATTCGGGTTGTACGTATGGCTATTTGAGCAAGCGCTGAGAAGGGAACGAGACACCATGCCCATTCCACTGGGTGCCGCGTGGAGCCGGGTGAAGAACGTATGCCAACAGAATGGCTTGCTTATCATGTCAGTGCTGGCTGTGGTGGTCGGGTGTCTGTTGGGCTTCTTTCTGCGGTCCAAGCACCTCTCCGAACAGGTTGGCCTTTTTGTTTCTTGTTAAGGAACATGTTTGTTTAGCCACCTCCCTTCGTTCAACTTCCTCTCCCTTTATCCCTGTGAGTGCTCGTTGGGCTCGAGTATCTCAAAAGACAAACTAATGGAGTCTGGAGATGTGGATCGGGTTAAAGATCTCGGGAACGGTAATTGGATTTCAGTTGCCTTCAAGTCCTTATTTTTCAAAGCGAGGTCATCTGATTATAGATAGGGGAGGACTTGAGTGGACTTTCCCAGGTCACTGTGATGGTGGGCTGCCATTCTTGTTGACCACCACCGCTGTATTAACGTATTTTTATTTCTCAGGCCGAGCACGTCTCACCATTGCACTCCACATAACTGCGATACACTGAATTAGCATTTTAAATGTCTTTTTGTCTTTGATGCTTTGACATTATTTATCTTTGCTTCCGTTCCTAAAGGAGGTCAAGTACTTTCAGTTCCCAGGAGAGCTGCTCATGAGGATGCTGAAGATGCTCATCCTGCCTCTGGTCGTCTCCAGGTAGGAGCACGATGATATTCGGACCTCTTCTAAAATCAGAAAAAAAAAAACGTCTAACACAAAGGCATTTTATCACCCAAGTTAGCAGGGATAAAATGAATTTTCTTCAGATTAAATAAAAACGTGGGTAGCACTGCTGGCCTCACAGTGAGAAGGTCCTGGGTTTAATCCCAGGGTGGAGCGGCCTGCGTCCTCTCCGTGTCTGCGTGGGTTTACTCCGGGTACTCTGGTTTCCTCCCACAGTCCAAAGACATGCATGTTAGGTTAATTGGTGTCTCTAAAGTGTCTCTTAGTGGTCATTGCTGTGTATGTGTGTGCCCTACGATGGATTGGCGCCCTGTCTAGGGTTGCTTTCGCCCTTGGCCCTTGACCCGGTGTGGATTAAACGGACGATACTGAATGAATTAATTTTCTATAAGCAGACACAATTCCTGACGAAAATGTGCCCCTCAGCTTGAGATCAAAACCCAGTTAGAAATACAACCCCAAACAAGAACAAGTTGGGACGGTATGGGAAATGCAAATCAACACAAACTATGCAGGGTTTCTTACTCTTCCTTAGACTTTTATGTCGTTGCAGACAGTATGGAACTCAATGTGTTAATAACCAATTAATTCCTCATTCCTTAATCAATTCCTGCATTTCAGACCTGCAGCACATTCGAACAAATGTTGGGGAGGGAACAATTTAGAGCTAGTGATGAATTAAAGACTTCAAACAGAGAATTATTGAAAATAAAGTTCCTCAAAGAAAGATGTAGATGTTTCTGTCTTTACAGAGCATAATATGAAACGATTCAGAATCGGGAGGAATTTCAGGCCTAAAAATCCTAAACTGAAGAGGGGTGATCTCTCTGTGCTCCCTCAGACGACACTGCAACAAGAACCGTCATTAATCAATATCTGATAGGAGCACATGGGTAAGGGATTACTTTATCAAACCTTTATCAAGCTCTTCAATACAGAGTTACTTTCACAAATACCACTTACAACTTTACTGTACAAAAAACAAGCCTCGTGTTAAGCAGGTCCAGAAGCTCCGCCCACTTCTCTGGAAGAAATGGACAAAAAAGCAACAAGTCCAAAAGCCAGGCTCTATCATGGTATGGGGTCGGGTCCGGACCCTTGGTAAAGGTCATTTACGCATCTGTGATGCAGCATTAATGCAGAAAAGTACATCAAACCGCCTTCAAGACGACATCGTATTAAGAAATTAAATTAAGTTGTCCAGATTAAGCATGAAATATCTTCGGTTCATACTGTCTGCACTGAAATAAGAGTTGTCACTGGGCTCTTGGTAGCTTTTTTTGATCAGTATTATCCCAGCTGTAGGATGGCTTTCTATAGGTGTTGCACCTGGTCCTTTGTCAGATTGTAAGTTGTGCCTGTCCTTCCAGAGCAGGCCATCAACATTGTTTGTGGACTGAGCCCGGTTGAAGTAATGGAGCCCAAGGAGGCCCGTTTCAGAGTGGAGACGAGCATCAAAGCAGAACGGGCACCTAAATGGACTCTGAACGGGAACCTGCTCTGCCCTAGCCCAGAAGTTATCATCGAGAGGGAAGGAACGTTGAACCGACTCGTTTTGACTCACACCGACAGCAGCATGTGCGGCACCGTTCAGTTCAGCGCAGGGAAATGCAAATCAGTCGCGCAGCTCTCCGTTACAGGTACGGAAAGAACGTCTGTGGAGAACCTAAAGGGCTTTGTGTGGTTCCCGGACCTGATGTAGTTCTTGTTCTGAATGTACAGAGCGCCCCCTGGTGGTCACCCAGCCCATTTCAGATGTTGCGGTTAAAGAGAACGTGTCGGTGACTCTCGGGTGTGAGTTTTGTCCCTCTCCTCGATTGGTGCGCTGGTATAAAGGTAGAACTCCTCTACTGGCCTCCAGCAAGTACAGCATGAGACGGGAGAAGAACCGTGCTGAGATAACCATCGCTGGCATAAAGGCTGCAGATTCAGGGGAGTATCGGTGCGTGGCTGGTGGAGCCGAGAGCAGGGGTCGGGTCAACGTGGAAGGTGAGAATCCAATCGTTTTTAAAGCTCAAGGCGACAGTGTGAACCATCTTTGATTTGAAACGATTCACGTTGTGTCAATAAATGTCCAGTAGGTCTGAGGAGGACAGAATGTGCCCCTTTAAGCGCTTTTGATTCTCATTATTATGTTTGGCCCCGTATACCGTGGCAGCACAAAACGACAAGACAAGACTGTCTTTTGGGGTTTTTATTCTGGCATATATTGATTTGCAAACAATAAATGAAAAGTAAATAAAAATAGCTTTCATTTGACATAAGTTGTCCAATGTTCTTAACTGAAAAAAAAAAACAATTCCAAAATAAATACAGTAGTGGCTACTGTTTAAACAAAGCACACAAAACACAATTAGCCATAAACCTCACCATTTCTGGAGCTTTACATTTGAAACAAAATAATTCATGAGCATCAAAACACTTACATGCCGTTTGACTGCTATCTATAAGCGCTTAGTTCTACTTAAGTTGGAAAACTGATAGGACATGTTTATTATTTACCCCAGTAGACTCCACTTCTGTAACAGACGTTACAACTGTTAAGCACCATCCAGCCATGCTTTTTTTATCCCTATATAATATACGCATCCTGAAGCTAGGTGGCAAAAAGGGCGGAGTCTTAAAGCAATACACTTTGTACCCTCTGCATACCACTGGGCTACATATGCAGAACTTTTCCTTGCTTTTGTCCATTTTCTCCTTCCACAATCGCCTGTTTAATAACAGCCTTTTGCTGTCTCTGTTTATACGCTGTCCTGCTGGTCACCTGTCCGGCTCTGTCTCACCTGTCTCTTAACTTCTTCTTGCTTTTGTCCCTGTAATGTTTGTCCACCGTTGTTCTTGTTCGTCTGTAGTTTTTATGTCGTCGTTGTTTATATTTCTGTTGTTGTTCGTAGTTTATTCATAATTGCTTGCTGTTTTTGTTTTTCTCCTCTTGTCAATTCTTCTTGTCGGTCTGTTGTTTTTTTAATCAATTATTCATGTTGGTCTGTTGTTTTTTTTTTTTTTATCAATTGTTCTTGTTAGTCTGTTGTTTTATCAATTCCTTTTGTTGGTCTGTTGTTCTTAACAATTCTTGTTGCTCTGTTTTTTTTATCAAGTTGTTTTTGTTTGCTTGCTGTAATTGTTTGTCTGTTGTTATTAGTTTGTTGTTTATAATTAAGTTTTTTTTTTTATTCCTGCTGTTATTGTTAATCTATTCCTCTTGTTTACCTGTTGTTCCAATTAGTTTATTGTTTTTTTTTTATTATTCATCTGTTCTTCTTGGTTGCTTGTTGTTCTGTTTCACCTGTTTTTCTTGTTATCCTTTTGTTCTTGATAGTTCTTGTTCTTCTTGCTCACGTTAATCTATTTAGATTATTGTTCATATTCACATGACGTTCTTGTTTTCTTGTTTTTCTTTGCCTGTTCTTCTTGTTAGTTTATTCTTCTTGGTCACTTGTTGATCTTGTTCAGTTATTCTTCTATTTGTTAGGCTGTTGTTCTTTGTAGTTTGTTGTTCATATTCAATGTTCTTCAATTCACTGTTCTTGTTTGTTGTTCTTTGGCTGTTGTTTTTGTTAGCCTTCTTGTCTGTCTGTCGTTCTTTCAGCCTGTTGTTCTTCTTCAAGTGCTTTTTGTGTTAGCCTGTTGTTCCTGTTTTGTTTTTGTTTGCTTCTCACCTGTTGTTCTTGATAGTTTGCTGTTGGTCTGTTCTCGTTTGCGTTCTTAAACCCTTTAGTGAAAAACCTGTTGTTCGTCTTTAGTTCTTGTTTGTCTGTTTTTCCCCTCCTCCTGTTCTTGCAATCATATTCTACTGTCCTGGTTCACCTGTTGTTCCTGTTCGTCTGTAGTCCCTGTTATTGTGTTTCTCCCCTGCTGATTTCGTTTGTCCGTTGTTCTTTAACCCTTTCTTCTCTGATTCAGTGAAAAAGCTCAAGTTCACACGCCATCTGGAGAACGTCGAGGTGGAGGAAGAAGAATCAGCTGTGTTTTCCTGTGAGCTGAATCACGAGGCTCCAAGTGTCCAGTGGCTTCTCAACGATCGAGTGATTCACGCAAGTCACATGAACAAGATCCAGAGCTCAGGGAAGGTTCATACTCTCGTTCTTAAATGCCTCACCCCACAGGAGTGCCGGGTGACTTTTAAGACAGTTGGTCTCACCGAGTCCACCACACTTAGGGTCAAAGGTGAGGATTCTGCTCAGTATTGTGCTAATTGTTTACACGGCATTGGTTGCTAGGGTATCAGGTTACCTGAGGATCCCAAAGTACCATGAGCTATATTTAAACTGCTGAACACAACCACAGTGCATTTTGACAGTTCTGACTGGTGTAACTGGTTACACTGGAAGTTAACCACATAGATTTGATTTATAAACTGTGAGATTGCAGACCCCAGGTTTTTTTTCTCACTTTATCAGTTGTGATAGTTTGGCCTCTCAATGTGTAAAACATGGACTGGATCTGCAAAACAAGAAATATTTATCCATTATCTTCCGCTTAATCCACATGGGGCCGCGGGGCAGCCGGTGCCCACCCGGCAACTCTGGGCGCAAGAGCAGGAACAACCCTGGATAGGTTTCCAATATCGTAGGGTGCACACACACACACACACACACACACACACACACACACACAGTCACACACTTTAGGGCCACACAGAAAGGACCCAGCCCACTCCCCCTTGGGATTGAACCTAGGACCTTCTTGCTGTGAGAATAAATCTCTCATTGGTAAGACTAAAAAATGATTCCAGCAGTTGTTGCGAAGCCCTGTGGTGAATTCGGGCTGCATCCATTGCGTCCCATCTTTTTGGGACAGACTCTGAACCTTCCTATGACCCTTACCAGGATATGCAGGGTCAAGTTACGGACTATAAAAGAGTCTTGGAGCTCTGACAACATTGACAAACTCCCTCCAGTTTATCACCAAATGTTTATAAAGGATGATTTCTCTAATAAAGGCGGGAGGGGATTTAGATATTTCTGTGTCTACAGAGCATAATATCATAAATTGTTTCCGAATCTGGAGGAATTTCAAGCCTAAAAATCCTAAACTGAAGAGGGGTGATCTCTCTGTGCTCCCTCAGACGGCACTGCATCAAGAACGGTCATTCATCAATATCTGATAGGAGCACATGGGTAAGGGATTACTTTATCAAACCTTTATCAAGCTCTACAATACAGAGTTACATTCACAAATACCACTTACAACTTTACTGTACAAAAAACAAACTTGCTGAAAAGCAGGAATGGATGTTTATGAACTTGTTTCATGTTTACGAAATATCGCAGGTTTAAAGTAAATGTAAGGAACGCTGCCTCTTGTTTTTTTTTCTTAATTCCATCTACTTGCTGATAGGATGAAAGTGGAGGGTGTAGGTAGAGGTAAAAGCAAACGTTTTAATGCGCTGTAGTGTACATCTGGGGAGCTGCTAAGTTTTGTTGTTGCTTTTTTGCCAAGCGGAAAATTAGCTCTGTCTTCTCTGCGTCATTCAGAAAGAGCAGCAGTGTTCCTCCGATCTTTGGAAGACGTAGTGGCTGAGGAACGCGGCAAAGCAAACTTACACTGTGAGGTATCGAAACAGGCAGTAACCCCCGTTTGGAGAAAAGATGGTACGGTTTTAACGTCCGATGAGAAGTACGAAATTATTCACACGGGAAAGTCTTTGTCTCTGATCGTACACGCCCTCAGAAAGGACGATGCAGGGGAATACACGTGTGACGTGGGGACGAGCCAAACAAAAGCCAAAGTAGTCGTCCGGGGTAAGTCCCGACATCCAGAGTATCTCAGAGATGCTGAAAATAACCGAGTTATCTTCATAGCAATTCGGTTTGCTCTACCTCCCCTCTTTAGATCTCCATATAACCCTTGTGAAGCGCTTGAGGACCATGACGGCGCTCGAGGGAGACGACTGCAGCTTCGAATGCGTTCTGTCCCACGACATCATCGACGAGCCCTGCTGGACCCTGAATGGCCAGTTGATTGTCGGAAACGGCCGAGTCCAAGTGGCCACCCAAAGCCGCAAGTACACAATGTTCATCCAGGAGGTGAGGATGATGGACGCAGGAGACGTGGTCTTCAGCGTTAAGGATCTCAGCTGCAGGACCATGCTGTTCGTCAAAGGTAATAGCTATCTGGATTAGTTCATTAGTTTGATCGAGGGTAAACTGACGATACGTTTTTCTGTTTTCAGAGAAGCCTGTGCGGGTGTTTAGGGACATGCTAAATGTCAAAGCGGTGCCCGGGGAGGATCCCGAGCTCAGCTGTGAGATCACCAAGCCTGAAGTGACCGTCAAATGGCTGAAAAACGGACGCTTGATCAGATCCAATGCAAAGTACGAGATCAGCCAGAAAGAGTATTTGGTTAGGCTGGTTGTTCGTAATGCGACCGTAAGGGACTCTGGAGAGTACTGCTGCGAGGCGGATGGAGTCGCCACAAGGGCGAGGCTAGAGGTCCGGGGTAAGTATCCTCTCATTCACGTACACGATGAGCTGATTGACGTCTGTCTGCGTTTAAAAAAAGCTCAGCATTTTAGTGAATACAGTCACACTGCAGGGAAAAAGTGGCTCTGTTCTGCTTCATCAGTTCCTCGTACCGTATGGAAGCACGGTGTAGTTCTAGGGTGAGTCAAAAGACACAGGACACATCCCCTGCTGCATTGTGGAGTTTTCCCAAAGGTTGTTAAAACCATTGTTAAGGTTTCTTGGTCAGTAGGGGTTCTTTGGGCGTTCACTACGGTCCATGACGTCCACAGTCCCGGTCCCTCTGAATTTATGTATGAGGGATGTAACGGTGCTGTGTGAAATCAGTGATCTTTATGGGTGGCGGTTGGTTAATACACCAGCTGTGTTAACTGGACATTAGAATCATCAATTCCATCTTCAGTTACCTGTTATGAACAATAAGTTTAAAGTTTCTGTGTTGATAACTTTCGAACCACAAAAGATATTGTAAAACAGATTGCACCAATTGATTTCTGATAGGATTCTCATCTTCTTTGATATCCTACATGACCACCTTGCCGTTGGCAAACTCGCCCTTGATCCAATATGGCAGCTTTCAAGATGGCGGCTATGTTATAGGCCCGCTCGCCCATTTCTTACTGGGCTATTCAGATATATTGTTTTCCCTTTTGTTTAGTGTTGGTGTACGCTGGTACTAGTTGATCACACACAGTAGTGCTGCTGGAGTTTTTAAACACCTTACTGAAAATAGTCCACCAAACAAAAATATCCAGAATGACTTGCACAAACTGTAAAACAGATGCCCCGCTGTCTCTGACTTTACATCTACAATGTAGGTGAATGTCTCTCATAAAGAGTGTTTTTAAAAACTCCAGCAGCACTGCTGTATCTGTTCCACTCATACCAGCTCAACACAGTCAGTGCCACTGCAGGGCTGAGAATAATCCACTACCCAAATAGGACCTGATCTGTGCTGGTCCTGTGGGGGCCCGGACCATTAAAAAACAGTGTATACAAAGTACAGTATGTATAGAAACAGACCAGACGGACTACAGTCTGTAACTGTGGAACTACAGAGTTCTTCTGTAGGGTAAGTGGAACTGAAAAATTGACCCAAAAATGTCCGGTAAGTGATAAAACAGGGAAAGAGGAATCGTGTGTCGTTGTAGCCTGCAGAACTCTCATTGTTTATCTGCATCCTTTGCTAGACCTACAACACACGTTTGCCAGGGAACTGAGAGACGTCAAAGCTGAAGAGAAGGGTGTGGTCATTCTTGAGTGTGAGACCAAGAGGCCTGCCAGTAAGGTGACCTGGCTGAAAGGCGTGGTGATCCTCAGTTCAGGCCATAAGTACGTGATGAAGAAGCTTGGCACTCTCCTGTCGCTCACCGTCTTCAACCTGGAGAAGACCGACAGCGATCTGTACACCTGCGACGTCGAAACCATGCAAAGCAGAGCCTTACTTACAGTCACAGGTATGAAGAAAAGGCATTTAGTTTGTCGTCTTTGTATTGTTAACCTGCTGTGCAAAAGTCTTAGGTCTCCATTAGATTTGTTGATCTAGCCACGGTTTAATAACTTGCCTCTGTTACGCCATCACGCCAATCTTTGTGAGCTTGAGGACGTCTTAAGCTCTTCGCCCCGTTCCCCTTCTGAAAAAGTGGTTTCTTGGTAGCTACCCTTACAAAAAAGCTCCTTTAAACTGTAGAAGTCAGCTTTGGTGATCTAGTGGTGGCCTAAGACTTTTGCACAGTACTTTCTGTTTGACAAAGACCACCTTTGCTGTACCTTAGGCCAGAAAGTGATTATCTTGGACGAGCTGGAGGATGTCGATTGTCTGGAAGGGGACAGCGCGACCTTCAAGTGCCGTATCTGCCCCAGTGACTTTGTCGAGGTTAAATGGTACCTTGACGAGACCCTGCTCTACACTAACGACTTGAATGAAATCAAAATGATCGGTGGTGGCTACCATTCGCTCACCATCAAACATCTGGCTCGAAAAGACACGGGAACGATCTCTTTCGAGGCCGGGAACAAGAGGTCGTACGCCTCACTGCTCGTAAGAGGTAAGAGGCACCGGCGCTTTGGTACCTTGCAGAGGGATGAGAGACGGGTTTGACGTCCCGAATTTGTACCACCTTTGCAGAAAGGCGACCGACCATCATTAAAGCCTTAGAGGATACAGAAGCCATTGAGGGAGGGAGTTTGGTTCTGCTCTGCAGGACCTCCAAACCCTGCCACATTCTGTGGTATAAGGATGGATGCTTAGTGTGGAATTCCTCCAACTACCTGATGAGTCGAACCGGGAGCGAGGCCAGGCTGACCATCCGAGCAGTCAAAGACTCAGACGCCGGAGTGTACGAGTGTAACGCAGGATCTGTCAGCAGCAAGGCCACGGTGACTGTCAGAGGTACGTGATCCAACCTGAAAAACACTTGGACACTTTATTAGGTACGCCTTGCTTGCTTTCAGAAATGCTTTCATTTTTTTGGTCCGTATTGACATGAAAGCAGTGTTCATAAACCAGGAAGTACACGATGGTACACTGCTCGTAAAGGGTTGCACACGGTCAGCAACAATACTCGAGTAGGCTGTGGGGTTTAAACGATGCTCAGTTGGTATTAAGGGGCTCAAAGTGTGCCACGAAAACATAACAGCATTCCACCAGCAGCCTGAACCTTTAATAAATGGCGTCTGCTAAATCCTGTAAATGTAAATGTTTACGCCAAATTTACGACCATCTGCATATGAGAGCCGAAATCAAGACCCGAGCAACGTTTTTTTTATCTTCTGCCGTCCGAATTTGGTGAGACCAACTTGTTCTGAGCTGACTGGACTGGCACGTGGAGTAATCCCCTGCTGCTGTAGCCCATCTGCTTCAAGGTCGGACGTGTTGTTTGTGCAGAGGTGCTCTTCTGATACCTCGGTTGTAGCGAGTGAATATTTGAGTTCCGGTTACTTTTCTGTCAGCTCGAGCCAGTCTGGCATTTTCACCCACAGAACGGCCCTCACCGGATGTTTGCTCTTTGTCAGTTCATTCTATGTTAAGCCCCAGAGGTGGCGCTGTGGGTCAAAAGCTGAGTAGATCAGCAGTTTCTGAAATGCCACGTTAAAAATCCCTTAAATCATTGCTAATTCTGATGCTCGGTTTGATTCAGCAGTTCGCCTCGATCACGTCTAGATATATAAATATATATGCAGTGTGACTGGCCGATTAGATATTTGTATTTAACTTAACGAGCAGTTGAACAGGTGTACCTAATAAAGTGCTGGCGAGGGTATAAGAGATTTTACGGTAACTAAAAATAAAGAGGGCTAACCTGTGGATAAAGACCCTTTTTAGGGTGCGTTGTATGAGAAATGTTCGACGTTGAGAGTTTGCTCTGTATCTGCCATGTCAGCGGTGCCTGCCGAGTTTACGAAACATCTCCAGAACGAAGAAGCCGAAGAAGAAAGCAGTGTCACTCTGTCCTGTGAATTCTCCGTGCCTGGAGTCCAGTACCTGTGGAGGAAAGGACCGGAGACGCTTCGCTCTGGAAACAAGTACCTCATGAAGCAACAGAAACATCACATTTCTCTAACAATCCATAACCTGAAGGTCGAGGACTCGGGGACCTACACCTGCATTTGCAGAGACCACAGAACCTTGGGCACTGTAACAGTCCACGGTGAGATCCCACAAGTATTTTCAGAAGTCAGCTTTTATTTCGGTTGTAGTATTAATCCTGGGAAATGTTTTTTTCGCCAGCTATCCCAATGACATTTATTAAAGAACTGAACAATCAGGAAGCCGAAGAGGGCGTGCCTGTCGTGCTACGCTGCGAGCTCTCCAAGGCCGGAGTGCCAGTGGTGTGGCTGAGGAATGAGGAAGTGCTCAGCCAGGGCACGAAGTACCAGATGAGGCAGATAGTAACGATACAGGAGCTGGTGATAAGGAACCCTGTGCCAGAGGACGGTGGAACCTATAGCTGCGTTTGTAGCGACCAAAGGACAAAAGCTACGATCAAAATAAAAGGCAGGTCACGTTTTGGACTAAACATCGTTTTCATTATATTATGTATTTTAGGTTGTTATTACGTGACCTGACATTTGTTCTCTTAGCTCAACCAATCACATTCAAGCAGAAGCTCAAAACTCTGATTGCTGAAGAGGGAAACGGTGCCACGTTGCAGTGCGAGGTTTCAAAACCTGGGCTCCTGGTCGAATGGAGAAAAGGCAACACGTCGCTCAGGTCTGGAGAAAAGTACCAGCTGAGACAGAGAGGATCTGTCCTGGAGCTTAAGATTTTTAACCTGAGATGCGAGGACAGCGACGTCTACAGCTGCTCGTGTGCTAATGCTCAGACATCGGCGAGGGTCTCTGTTAGCAGTACGTACGCCCATGCGTCTCATGAGAAAAGTGCAAATTAGCAAAAGCTGGGACGGTGAGGGAAATGCAGATAGACTTTTATTTCATCACGGACCCGAGACATTTCATGTTTCTTTGCAACACATTCCAAAAAAAAAAAGATCACCGGGACAATTTTGAGCTAAGAATGAGATAAAGATTTCAAAAAAGAATTTCAAACGGGTGATTATAATCATGCATGGGCACAAAAGGCCAAGTCTGTGAGGAGTACGATGTTCCTCAAAAGAAAGATGGGAAAGGATTTCGATGTTTCTGTCTCTACAGAGCATAATATCATTAAACGATTCAGAATCTGGGGGAATATTAGTCCTAAAAAGCCTAAACTGAAGAGGGGTGATCTCTCTGCGCTCCCTCAGAATGGTCATTCATCAATATCTGATAGGAGCACATGGGTAAGGGATTAGTTTATCAAACCTTTACAACTTTCCATTCACAAATACCACTTACAACTTTACTATACAAAAAACAAGCCTCATGTTAACCGTGTAACCATGTAATCTGCCCACTTCTCTGGGCTCGGAGGCATCTAGGATGGGCCATCAGCATGGAAACGGGGATTGTGCTCAAAGCAGCAATCTGGATTACAGATCTTTTTTTAGATCAAAGATAAAAAAGGAGCATCCAGACTGTTATGAGGAACAAGTCCAAAAGCCAGGCTCTATTCTGGACCCTTGTTAAAGGTCATTTACACTTCTGTGATGCAGCATTAATGCAGAAAAGGACACAGGTTTTAGAACAACATAAACTGGCTTTTTTGGGGCATCCATACATTTTTCAAAAAGACAATGTAGAATATCAGAAAACGAACCGGAAATATAGAAATCCCTGCCAATCTTTCTTTGAGAAACCTTAAAAATTTCAATTCATTTCTTACACATCTTTGCTACTCAGAGACTTCGCCCTTCCCGGATGCTGCCTTTGTACCAAACCATGATTAACCATATGAAGATTTAGTCTTTTTTTACCTCATGACTAGCCCTAAATCGATCCAGTCCTAACATTTTTTTGGAATGTGTTGCAGGCCTGAAATGGACGTTTGTTAACAAATGGAATTAAATTGACCAGAAAAAAAACCCATGCAATAATCTCAGGTTCAGAAATAAAAGTTCTTTTTAATTAGCATTTTTCATCCCTTATCCCTTTATTGCTTATGGGGAACAAACCAGAATGCGTTTTTAACGTGTTATGGAATTCATTTGTTTGTTTTCCGTAGAGCAACCAGTCAGTTTTACCGAGAAGCTAAAGAACCAGGTAGCTGAAGAGGGTCGGTCTGTGACTTTGACCTGCGAACTGTCCAAAGCCAGTGTTCCGGTCGAATGGTGGAACGGAGATAGGCTTCTGCAGCCTGGCCAGAAATATCAGCTCAGAGAACGAGATAATACGCATGAACTGACCATTTGTGATACTGTACCCGAGGACAGTGGAGTCTACAGATGTGTGTGTGGGGACCAGAAAACCAAAGCGCTGGTCAAAATTGTTGGTATGTTACCTTTTAGATTTAACATAATATAAATGGTGGGTAGCACCACCTGCTGGAAACAGAACCTCCTGACAACCGCCTGGGTCCAAATCTCAATGGGGCTTTCACTGGGACAGTCAGGTGGTGCGTTTGTGGACCCTGCGGGGTAATTCGGGGTTTAAACGGTCTGGTTTGCTTTGCTTTTTGCCAAAAGACCTTAAAGGTACGTTTTGATTTGGGTAGGTGTTGCTGCTACGTTCAAACAAAACTTAAGGAACCAAGAAGCTTCAGAAGGAGGCAGCGTGGTGCTAAGATGCGAGCTCAGTAAAGCTGGAATACCCGTCGACTGGTGGAAAGGTGAGGAACGTTTGATGCCGGGTGGGAGGTATCATGTCAGGCAGGACGGCAAGGTCAACGAACTGGAAATCACCAATGTTCATCCAAACGATGCTGGGACTTACAGCTGTGTTACCGAAAACCAGAAGAGCTCTGCCGAGCTGAAAGTCAAAGGTATCATTATTTAAAATTCAACTGTTAGTTTAAGGTGTTCTGCTTTTTAGAACGCTGGTCTTTGTGCTGCTCCAGGTCAGCCGGTTACTTTCAAACACAAGCTCCTGGACCAGGTCTCTAAAGAAGGGGGCGTGGCTGTGTTCACTTGTGAACTGTCCAAACCAGGGACTCCTGTAGAGTGGAGGAAAGGAAGAGTTATTCTGAAACCTGGACCGAAGTATAAGACGAAGCTGGAGGGAAAGTTAACCAAACTGGAGATCCATAACGTGGAGGAGGGGGATGCTGGGAAGTATACTTGTAAAACAAAAGACGCTCAATCGACGGCTGAACTTACCGTGGAAGGTAGGACAGGGTGCTTCACTTACTACCACGGAAAGGAAACTGTAAACTGTAGACTTTTTTTTCCCAGATCTTCAGTTTGTTCTGAACCATGATTTTGACAGATACGTCAACAACATGTACGAACTAACAACGAAGGAACTTCTGCTGAAGTTCTCTCGATTCACTCTTGTATTTGAGCCTGATACAGACTAATCCATTCAAAAGTCTCTGCACATGATCATGTTTAACCCTCCCACCCTTTCTTTTACAGATTCATTCAGGCTGCACATTTTAGAAATGTTCATTCCATGACAGTTTCCTATTGCAGGAGCTTCATGCTACTGTTTTAGCTGATAACTATTTACATTGCGCTTTGGAAAAAGGAACAGTGAGGGTGCTGGGGATCTAGTTAGTCTGATCTGCCTTGTTAAACTTGCAATCGAAATAACCAAATGAGTCATTCCCGCTGAACGTGCACCATTTTTTTTGCTTGCTGCAAATCTTAAAAATGAAACTTACTTCTCCATAGTTTTTCAGCACTGAATCTAACAACCCACATATTTAACTCTACCGGAATAAATATCGGTCAGTCTTGAGCAGCTTTAGTTTTTTTATGGTTTCTCCTGCTGCAAACTGGAAATTTGCATTTACCAAAAGAAACTGAAGGGTTGCTAGGTGGTTGCTATGGTTTCCCAGTTGATTATTATGATGTTGCAGTGGTATCTCACATTGCTATAATGTTGTTAGGTGGTCGCTATAGTATCCCAGAAGTTTTTATAGTCTTGCTAGGTGGTTGCTATGGTGTTTCTAAGGAGTTGCTATGTGGTCACTATGGTCTTCCAGGTGGTTATTATGCTGTTGCTATGTGGTTTCTGCAGTAACTCTGGTGTCTGCTATTGTGTTCTCTGATTGGTTGCTATGGTAACGCAGGTGGTTCCCACCCTGTTGCAAGGTTGTTGCTATGGCGTGTTTCTAGGTGTCTCGGGTTCTTGCTATGGTGTTGCTAAGTAGTTGTTAGGTGGTTGCTGTGGTGTCTGAGCTGGTTGTTATGGTTTTGCTAGGTGGTTACTGTGGTTTCCCAGGTGGTTGTTATGCTGTTGCTATGGTATCATTGCTATGGTTTCCCGGTGATTGCTTTGGTGTTGCTATGGTATCACGTGGTTGCTAAAGTGTTGCTATGGTGTTGCTTTGGTATCACAGGTGGTTGTTATGCTGTATTTTTAAAGTAAAATATTATGGATTTCTTAGGTACAGAAATATTTAAAGCATAGATGGGATACGGAGTGACACAATGTAAAAGACGTGCTCACTGTGCATTACACTGTGCTTAATAATATGTTTGTTAAGGTTAATTAAATTAATTATTTACACATGTAATGTCCTGGGACCATAATGACACCCATATGCTGGAATGTCCTAAATCGAGGCCAAATAAGGCTGATCGAAAAAAACCAACCGGAAAAAATCATATTAAGATTAAACTGGAATGAGTTGAAACCTTTTCCGTGGCTTTTCGTAGCACTTCCTGCTACCTTCAAAAGATGTCTGATGGACCAGGAAGGTCAGGAGGGTAACAGCATCAGCCTGCAGTGCGAACTGTCCAAATGTGGAGCGCAAGTGGAGTGGTGGAAAGGAGAAGAAATGTTAAGAACTGGGGAAAAGTATCAGCTGAGACACAGAGATGCCACGGCAGAGATGTTAATAAGGAAAGCTCAGCCTGAAGATAGTGGAGTGTACCGCTGTGTGTGTGGAGAGCAGAGCACAGAGGCCACCGTCCGAGTCAATGGTAGGAGAAACTCCTCCAGCTAACATCGGTTTAAATGGTATAGCCTCACACGGGGCATGAAGTCGATGGAGGCCTCATTTCCTGTCATTCTTTTTTGGCGTAGCTAATCCCATCACGTTCAAGCAAGAACTAAAAAATCAAGAAACCGAAGAAGGGAACAACGTCAGTCTGCGTTGTGAACTCTCAAAACCCGGAGTACAGGTTGAGTGGTGGAAGGGGGATGAACTGCTTAGTCCGGGGGAAAAATATCAAATGAGACAAATGGCAGCAAAATCAGAGCTGGTCATCAGGAAGACCGTACCTGAAGACGGTGGTGACTACGTGTGTGTGTGCCCCGACAGCAAATCGAAAGCCATCGTAAAAGTCAATGGTAGGAAACCTGAGATACCTACTCAAATTCACCTTTAGGCAAGTTGACAACTATGCTTAGCATGACGAGCACCGTTTTACATTCTCAGCTCTACCGGTGACGTTCAAACAAAACTTGAGGAACCAAGAAACGGTGGAAGGCGAGAGCGTCACGTTGCGCTGTGAGCTCTCCAAAGCAGGGGCGCCTGTGACGTGGTGGAAGGGTCAGCAAGAGCTGAAGCTGGGTGAAAAATACCACATGAAGACAGAGGGAAAGACTGCCGAGATGATTATAAGGAATGTCGTGTATGAGGATACGGGTTCATACAGCTGCACGATCGGGGGTGAAAAGACCACCTCGGAAGTCGTAGTGCGGGGTACGTCCAGCTGCATTGGCTTATCCGTTCCTTCATTTCGGTGGCCGTGGATCCTTGTCAGGTACGACCAATAACCAAGTTGTTTCTGTGGGCCCTTTAGCTCTACCGGTCACTTTCAAACAAGAACTCAAGGACGAAATCGCCAAGGAAGGTGGAACAGCAACTTTTAGGTGTGCAGTCTCGAAATCCGGAGCCCCGGTCGACTGGCGACGAGGAAGAGTCGTGTTAAAGCCGGGGGATAAATATGAGATTACGCAAGAAGGAAAGATCGCCACTCTGGTTATACAAAGCGTTGAGGAAAGCGACGCCGGGTGCTATTCGTGTAAAACCAAGGACTCGGAGTCGAGCGCTGTGCTTACTGTTAAGGGTAAGACGTGTGGAGGCGTGCAGGTTTTGCCATCGCTTTGCTTTGCCACGGCGAGAAATCTGCCTTCTGCATGGCTTTGCTTTCGGAATTTGCTCAGCATCTGAGGTTGTTCCTTTTTGTGGCCGCTTTTTCCAGTTCCGCCGATTATCTTTAAGGCCAAGCTGAAGAACATGGAAGTGGAAGAAGAGAGCCATGTCACTCTGCACTGTGAGCTCTCAAAGCCGGGCGTTCCTGTCCAGTGGAAAAAGGGGGAGGAGCTGATCAAACCTGGATTGAAATATCACATCAGGCAGGAAGACGCCAAACTGGAACTGACCATCAAGAATGCCATGCCTGAGGACAGCGGTGATTATAGCTGCGTCTGTGGAGATCAGAAGACAAAAGCCAAAATCAGAGTTCTTGGTAGGATGAAGGTCTTCTTAGGGCCTTGCACTGCTTTTGCTCTTGCTTGGTTGTTTTGCCTTCTAAATTAACTTTTGAATTGTTTAGCCACTCCTGTCACATTCAAACAAAGCCTGAAAAACCAGGAGGCCCCAGAAGGAGGTGTCATTGTCCTCCACTGTGAGCTTTCAAAAGCTGGGGTGCCCGTGCAGTGGTGGAAAGGCGAGGAGGAGCTTAGTAACGGAGCCAAGTACCAGATCAAGCAGGAGGGAACAGTGGCCGAGTTGCACATAAAGAACGTACTTCCCATGGACGTCGGAGAGTATAGCTGTGTTATCGGAGACCAAAAGACTACAGCTGAGGTGAACGTGAGGGGTAGGTCCAGCGTTCCCTCTTCTGATCTCCTAAACGAAAAACAGTCAAATTCATTTACACTGGTCACTCATTACAACTTCTCATTCAGGCTCCTCATGTACAGCTGGGTAACAAATTGAATCGAGCCCAATTTATTTTTATAGAAGCAGTTTATGAACATCTAAGTCCAAAACTGTTGGGAGAAGGTCTAGGACAACAGTGGCAAGGGAAATCTAAATAAGCTTCCAATAAGCTTGGAAGGACCAGCACTTGGAACAGTGATTATAGAATCTTTCATAGGTGCTCAGCTGGTTTAAGATCTGCCAATCCTGCATGATTACAACACTCTAATTGTGACACTTTTCAAGTTATCACCCTTATAAACGAGGATTTAAGCTGGAAGCTGTCAAACCTCGAGTAAATAAAGTAAAAATCAGATTTAGATTAAATCAGACGTCCCGGGATCTTCCGGATTCACAGCTTGACTGAAGAGCAACAACACTGAAGATCAGTTTTAGTCCCAATACCAAAGATGAAGTGACTGATCTTGTAGCTGGTTTTGATTGTATGGATCAGTCAGAAATGTTACGGGAGAGTTATACAG
>JAUZST010023017.1:0-31698 GCA_034779995.1 Parotocinclus haroldoi
TGGACCTATTGACGGCTGTTATGGCCGAAGGTCCAAGGGACTGCCCGTTACGGCCGGATACTGGGGTCGGCGCCGATCACGTCCTTAAAGCGGCTTCTAGCGGCAGGAGTACGGGGGCGACCCTTCCGGCCGCGGACCCAAATGCGATCCTTTTGTCGCGGGTCCAGGGATCAGTCCCTTCCAGCCTCGTGTCCCGAGCGCCATCAGCTATCGAGGGACACGAGCGGGGGAGTCCATAACGGACAATAAAAACGAAACTAAAAAGAATAAGGTTTGCCGACGGGCAAAGGGGGAACACTCAAAACGTAACACGACAGACGGGGAATAACGTCACAACGCACAACGCAACACAACAACGCAACGCAATGAGCCGGCGAACACTCGCGCGTTCGCTCGGCTCATATAACGAAACTAATTAAATCATAATAAAAATCAGGTGCGTGAATTAAAGTAACTAGCCAATGGTTCACCGCGGGGAATCAAAACAAAACGTCATTAATGACGTAGGGGGAAAAGGAAAACACAACACGAAGGGATCGGGGTAAAATAACTAACCGCGGCGAACAAAGTAAAAAGGGCTCGCAGTGCGAACCCTAACACCAGTGTGTAAAGAAAATTAGCTAAATGAGGTGAATGAATGAATCAAACCCCATCAGTAATGTAGCAGGTCACTCTGTGTGATTATTACCTATGTATACTCTGAGATCACATTATAAATGACACCTGTCCACCCCTATGGCTGCCCTTTTACTGAAATGACAGGGACCAGTAGTCCTTTATAAGATCAGAATGAATAGTCTCTATATTTCTTTCAGAAAAATGTCAGCCACAGATATTACTGGCCTTTATTGATCGAAACCTTTGAACATTTTTTTCACCCCACCTGCTTCAGGGTGCTTTTGGTATTTGAAAGGCAATTGTCAGATTAATAAATAGATGAAAATGACTTCTGTAGATGTAACTGCTGTTATTTTTCACAGAGTAAATGGCATGCATGTCAGTCAATTTTGGCATCAAGTGAAAACTAACAATTAATCGTAAGACAAGAGTGATCATCACTCGCTGTCATTTTCCATCATGGTTATCAATGCAGTGGATACTGGCACAATGAAAATTATATATATATATATTGTTCTAATATTAACATATTTTGCTTCTGTAATACGTATTACTTAAGTCTTAAACTTTGTAGATCCACATGCACAGACTGTAGTCCATTTGCTTTTCTACAATATTTTTGGGTGGTACTCTATTGGTGGTGGATCATTATCAGCATTGCAATAACTCTTTGCTTTGGTGGTGTGTTAGTGTGTGTTGAGCTGTACGACTGGATTAGACACAACAGTGCTGATTTAAACACTGTTCACTCACGATCATCTTTTATTGGAGACATTCAACTCATTGCTTCACCTCATAAATGCAAAGTTAGAGAAAGCTCATATGTTGCTGCACAGTTTCTTAGTCTAATGCTCTAATTATTCATCAGTGCTCACAGGACACTGCCTACAGGATGGTGGGGAGTGGACATGTTTATTTGATAGACTACTGAAACAGGTTTCAGTACATTGTGAGTATATGTAGTAACTGTTTAATGCCATTGCTTGGCTTTATTGCACTCTAAATGGCAATGTCAGTAATCATTTGTATCTACATATGTGTGTTAGAAGAAGGAGTGAAAGAAAATGAAATCAAGTTTTAAAATTGTAGCCAGGCATGGACAAAACTTTGATTTCGGAGGGGGGTAACAACTGGCATTAGTACGTAGGGCTACACCGTAAAGCAATTTGAATGTGTATACAACTACAGCCTAGAGACTTTTAAATATAAAGTTTTCATAGAGAGAAAACTCTCTAAAAAATAGAGATTTTAAAGCCCATTTGGTGAGCCATTGTTATACAGATTATATCATATACTCAACCTTTGTCGCAAAGCTTAATAATGACTAACATATTATTATTTCAACATCACCTGTGAGTCTCCAGCCTCTCCCCCTCCGTCTCCACCTGCCTCTCCTGCTATACCTCCTTCAGCCTGTCCTTCTCCATCTCCTCCAGCCTCTCCTGCTCTACCTCCTCCAGTCTCTCCTCCCTCATCTCCTACAACCTCTCCTGCTCTACCTCCTCCAGTCTCTCCTCCCTCATCTCCTACAACCTCTCCCGCTATACCTTCTTCAGTCTCTCCTCCTTTGCATTGCTACTATGTGTCACCTGACAAAAATGTATTGCTGCATGACATATGAACAGTAGGGCAATTTGGAATACAAGAATCGTAGATTTTGATGGTACGGATATATAGAGGAAAAAACTCAGTTTCACGCGTCATTAATTTGATAACAATATGGACGTATAAAATCACAATTGCAATTTTATTGTATTTTTCAAACGGTCTTTTTCAAATAGTAGCTGCCTTTCAACAAACAAATAATACATGAAAATGAAAAATACAATTTTTATTTAAAGTGTTGCTCTTTGGCTTTTTATATGAGCTTTGAAACAGGTGTTGTAGAGGCTATACAGTAATAATAATAAAAAGAAGAAGAAGAAGAAGAACATAAAAATGTTACCTTGCGTGCTAAAGGTAAGTATATATGTGCTTTTGTGTTTGTTTGTGTGTGTGTGTGTTTGTGTGTTTTCTCATTCTGGTTAAAGAATAGCCCACAAAAATGTTACTTTAAATCTTTGAATACATTCATTCCATGTCTAGTTTAGAAAATGACTGAATGTGGAGCATAGCCATCATAAGCAATATAACTATATCTCCTTTTAAACTCTGGTTCATTTTCCTGTGTGCTTTGGGTTACATAACCATGACAGAAAATGGGTCAGGGTTTCTTTTGCCCAGTTTGCCTTACATTTTGCTTCATGGTTAAAAACCTCAAGGATTACGAACGTAGCTGTTACGCAACTATCCTGTTGTAGGTCAAAGTTCTATGTCAGTCTCTAGTTGAGAGAGCAGATCACGAAGACTCTAAAATCTAAATGATTTACACATGCAAAGGATCACTAAACACCATTGTTTATCCCAAATGTTCCTCAATTTATACATCTTAATTCTGTTTTGGAATTATACGAGTGAGTTGTTACTTTCAAAACCGCATCTATTCTTAAACTTGCCTCTTAGTCCATGATAGAAATGATATCTTGGTTAACAAAAGCTACAAAGCTATAATCTCTTACACTCTATTCTTTTAAAACTTTATTCTAGATTTATTTATGAAGTCTCTTTATATCTTCCTTCTTCATGCAACATATTTTGATATGCAAATCTCTATACTGAATATCATTCCTCGCCCATCTTTACCTCTTCTTCAGTTTCTTCAAACAGTTTTAGTATTTCTCATCAGATTTGTTTTCTCCTCTCATTTGCTTTGTAAAAAATAATATCTACAAGCAAAGATGAATACACCACCTAGAATTAAAATCCAGTTACCTTGTGAGTTCTAAAGGAATTGTAGAGTGGGACTGTGGTAGCCTAGTGGTTAAGGTACTGGACTATGGACCAGAAGGTCCAGGGTTCAAATTCCACCTCTGCCACAGTTGGGTACTAAGCAAGGCCCTTAACCCACAACTGCTTGGATTGTAATGAATGTATTAATTGTAGGTCGTTCTGCTAAATACCGTAAATGTAAATGTAGAGTAAACTCAAGTGACCTGAGGACTCACTGGTCCTCACTGGACCCACTAAAGTTGACCAGAAATAGAATGAGAGCCCTCCTTAAAATTTACATTTACAGCATTTAGCAGAGCCCTTATCCAGAGCGACTTACAACTCATACAGTCTTATAATTCAAGCAATCGTATATTAAGGGCCTTGCTTAAGGATCCTTAAGCTGTGGCAGCTTCCTAGGTTTGGAATTTGTTCCCTGGACCATCAGGTACAGAGTCCAGTACCTTAAATATATAAAATCAGTTGGAGTAAGTTGCTTCCAAGTTCATTTTAAAATAACTATGTGAAAGCATCCATATGTCATAACGTCTGTTAAGCTACAAATGATAAAGCACTATTCTGGTATTATCCTATGATATACAGTATGCTGCTGTAAGTTAATTTCCACAGAAATTGCAAGATGTCCATTTCCTGAGGTTGTAAATTAGCCCAAACCATCATGCTTTAGCAGTTGTGTCTTCCAACTTTTGTTCTATCACAAACACAGTGAAAGTAAAAAACAATCATTTGATTGTCTTAAGATATGAGACACACAGAAATCAGATTTTTAATTATGTATTTATTTATTAATTTATTGTAAGCTCCTGTGGCTTGGTGGTAAAAGTTGGCTCCTGGAAATATCGTTTCTTCAGGTACTCTGCTCAAACGCCAAACTACGCTTGAAAAATGTATGTCAAATGGTGCAGTTATGGTGCCCAGTGATCTATGGTGCCCCACCCAAGGAGCACTCTTTGGATCGTTGACACATCACTTTTTAAAACCATGAATTGCTTTCACAGAATTGGATTTACAATTACAATATTTAGAGGGCGCCCTTATCCAGAGCGAATTACATATCGACATAAAACATTATATCTAGTATGTCCAGTATTTACAAACCAAGCAATTGTGGTTTGCTAAGCGACTCAACTGTGGCAGAGCTGGGTGAATTTTAGACATTATCGAGTTTGGGACTGATCATGCTGCCTTTTGGAGAATTAATTAACACATATTATTTTGTAAATGATTAATCATTGTGTTCACTAAACACATTAGAGCACAGTTTTGTGTTAGTAGTTTGGACAGAATTTGTGTACCTATTACAATGACATTGTTTAATTATTGTTGTTATTATTATCATCATTATTATTATTTTTATTATTACATTTGTTCTGCACAGTGGCAGAGTGATCGTTTTAACGCCCTGGCACGACTGTTGCCTATGTGGAGTTTGCATGCTTTTTCTGTATCCTTCTGTATCTTATTCCACATTTGAAAGAAATGCATTAATGTGCATGTGTATGTGCGCATTTGCCCTGCTATGGACTGGTGCCATGTTCAGGGTTGGTTCCTGCCTTGTGCCCTCTCCTGCCAATCCAATTCAGTATCATGGTGGATGAAATTAGAGGAAAATGCAAACTTATACAAACTCCATGCAGATGGAAGTGGAACCAGGTATCTCTGAAGCTGTGAGGCGACAACACTATCCACATTGCTGCCATGCCGCAGACCCAATGCTGACAAAGATAATTGCAATGATAATCATCATCATCATTGTCATCTTGTCTTTAAGTCCAAGAACTGTGTTTCAAAAAGTGAAACACAAAAATACATACACCATACCAAAGATTAAAGATACCACAACAGCAACAACAACAGAAATCCTATAACTCAAAGCAACAAGAAATGTCTATAAAGAACACAAGAAACGTCTATAAAGTCTTGATCATTACACTTAAACATTTTCAAGTTTATATTCTATTTAATCTTTATTTGAGTCATAGTGGTCACTGCACTTTTGCAGTTTCTACAAATACAGACTGCAATCCATCTTTTTCTCACCATACTTTGCTCGAACCCTTTACCCTGTCTCGTAAAGGTCAGGACACCGGTACAGATCAGGTCCTCTTTGGATGATGGCTCATTCTCCGTACTAAAATGACACCCACATGGTGGTGGTGTGTTAATGTGTGTTGCCCTGATACGAGTGGCTTGGACGCCGCAGAGTTTTAATTACATTAGAAATGTAGAAAATCTGAGATCCTCAGGCATAGCCCCTCCTACATAACCATTAGAACACTATCAGTCCTCTTTTGTCATGCATACACTTGCAGATAACCCACTACACCAATCCACCCCCAATTAATCTCTGAATCTGCCTTTTGCTGGCCAGCATGGTTTGTGACACAGTTTTCTAATAGTTATCTATAATAATAATGTTACTGGCTCTGAGCAAAATACTCTCTGTTCATCTGCTTTGCGGGCCCTTTATTTTAATGCTGCAAAAATAAAACACTAGGCCCCAGTGGTCATCATAACTGGAAGGGCAATCTTATATTAAATGAGTGACACCACTGTTTTATAAAAAAAAATATGAATTTTAGGGACATTTAAGCACACATTCTTATACTTCAATAACTGTGTGATAATATCAAGTTTATGTCTGCACATCGTTTCAAATCAGTGTCTGTGTGTGTCTATGCATTTTAGAGAAAGGCATATTCACCTGTGTGAACTAAACTGTTCACATTTCAGAATCACATTTTAAAATAATTTTAGGCTCTAGTAGAGTTCATGAATATGTCAGCGAGGGAAACAGAAAATGATTGAAAACTCAATTGAACCACTGTTTCCATTCCAGAATGCTATTGATAAAGAGCGGGAGAGTGTACTCAGTTCACGAAGTACTCACAGCCATTGTTGATGGAGAGACAAGTGACTTTGAAATTGAGTCAGATGACAGTGACAGAGACCATAGAACAAGATGGCCAGAATCAGATATTTACGAAAGAGAAAGAAAGTGAGAGAGAGGACCCAGTAGAGAGAGATAAGGAAAGCAAGACTGGTAACAATGATGAAAGGCAGTGTGTACGACCAAGTTTTGTTTATTCAGAATACAATATACATGTATATATCTGGATTTAAAAAAAACAGTGACAAAGTTTTTACTGTTTTAATTTTAACTTACTAGTATACTGCTCACAAAAATTAGGGGATACCTCAAACTGAAATACCCCCCTAATTTTGGCAGCAGTGCAAATGATTTTTCTATTTTGTTCATTAATTGCTATTAATTAATCACTTATGATGATAATGATATGGGAAGATATTTGGGCAGGATATGTTGGATAACGTACCACATTGTATTTCAGTCAAAGGGCTCTGTAGTCAGTGGCAACTGTAAAATGAACAAGCTGCAATAACTTCACAGCCCACAAAAAATAGGGTATATTTTATTATAGGATATTTCATTTAGAAGAGTCCCCTAATTTTTGTGAGCAGTATAGAATGCAAGCTTCGGTATTATCAGTTAGCTGTAGCTCAGTTACATTAGTTCAGTCTATAAGAAAACAGGGACTAGTTCCTCAGCGCTGTGCAAGAAAAACATCTATCATATTGTGGTCTGCTGAAGTTTATTGTCCCCCATATTTTGTTTTCTGCTCAGATACACCTGAGCATCTCAGTGGGCCAGTGATACGAGTAAACACTATCCAAGTCTGACACTAACACATGCCATTTCCTGAGGACAAAGCCAGACTGGCCTGCTTTATAGCAGCAATCAGCGTGAGAGAAGTGTGAAACATACTTGAACTATGGTGGATGCCCAAAAAAAAGTCAGATGAGATATAGTAGCATAGAAAACCCTGCTCTGCCATGATTCAGTGAGCTGCCCTGCTTCCAAGGACACCTTGCGGTTAATAATGCATTTTTTTCACAACATGAGGCCATGCATTGCAGTAAAATTTTATTGAGCCATTGTAAGTTAGAATGAGAGCGATGTCCATGATTGCAGCGACTTTCCAAAAATTATCATGGCACCACTGAAAACACCTATGACATATCAGATCTGACATCAGATCCTTTGTTTTTCTGTGATTCAGCCGCCCGAATCAGAAATTACACCAACCTTAACACTAGCATACTATATATAGAATTTAAATTGAGTGTTTCTGATGACTTATTTTTAATATCAGAATTAGAAGTGGTAAGGGTTTACTTTTTTAGGTAGAATTTGTAGGTATCTTTACTTTATTTGAATATTTCTATAACAATGCATTTTACTTTTACTTACTTGATTTCTTTAACTTGCATTATTTTTTTAAAACTAATTTTTTCACTGCATTTTCAAAAAACGACTTATTACTGTAACTTTTATGAATATATACATTTGTCTGTTTTATGTAAGTGCTATGTGCTGCTAGTATAATCCACACAAGGCAGAAGTGGGAAGCAATCGCAGCGGTTTATTTGTATCCAGGCAAACAAAGCAAAGACGTGAGGCAAATCCATAAACGATAATGCAGGCAGGGTTCAAGAGATATGCAAAATGGGAGTCCAAGGGGAGTCAGGCAGAATCAGAGTGGTAGTAAACAAAGTACGTGATCGATAACCAGAGTAACACACAAAAAACACTCAGTATGGTCCAGAGGGAAATCCCAAATATTTCGTGCCTAACCGGCAGAAATTCAGGTTTTAAATCTCAGTGGAGGTGGTGCTCCTTTGGCTCTGATTGGTCAGACTCAGGCGAATCCTGTATTAGTCGAGTCGAGAATCCGTGTTGGGTCAAGTGAGCGCGTTCTGAGCTGGAATTCCGGATGTGACAAAAAGTTCCATCTGGGACCTAATGATTCTTGCGCCAAAAATAACGCAATTGCAGTGGTTTTACCATCTGTCGGTGTAAGATTTGAGGTGCTTTTATTAATCATATAGTAGGAATCATAGAAAGACCCAGATGACTCAGGTATGCCGAAGTGTTTTTTAAGTTAATGTCCCATGTGCAGGGTCATGTGCGACACTCAAGTATAAAACATACCAAGTCTTCCTCACCATTTTTAATGTTTTGCATAATGCATTGTACCACCCAAATAATTGTGTACAATATTTAAAGTGTTTAGAAGACTAAAATGTAGTATCAGTTCAAAAAATGACGATAACTATTGCAATTGATATGATAAACAGTATGATATATGACATTATATTATACCACAGGTAGTTCTGACCCTGCATTCTGATTGGCTGAGAGATGTTCTAGCTGTGCCATTATAGAATGCTCTATATGCATTACTCCACAACATACACATTTATCCTAGCAGTAATGCCACCCCTATTAGGCAGCAAAGTTATAATTACACAATAAAAGAAATGATTGCAATTTAAATTTGTGCACAGTTAATGGCAGCATCTGGCAGCTTCATCAGGATGTCAAGATGAACCTTCTACAGTCTGAAAAAGCTTGATAAGGAATGATCTTCCAAGAAAAAATGAGTAAAAATACCAAACTATGCTACAGCTCATAAAGATTGAAATGATAAGTGGAAAAGATTATTATGGCACAACAAAATCATTTGACATTTTTAGTCCATTTAGTCCTCAACAATATTTTATATATGGCCACTGCATAAAACAATACACATTATATGTACTTAATATGTACATTATTCATTAGCATTATTATCATTATACATCAATTATTTATTATTGACAACCACTTCCATTATAATACATGGATTATATCACTAATGTGGATTATATGGCCAGATGGATGTGTTTTACTTTCCCAAATCATGCAGCAAACCATTCAGCGTATGGGACTTTAGCATGCAGCAGTTGGGATGTTCTGTACTTTAACAACTTTCATATGAACAAAATAAGTGTATGTGAGTTTGTATCGGGGCAGCACCGCTGCCACAGCAAGAAGGTCCCAGGTTCAATCTCAGGATGGAGCGACCTTTCTGTGTGGAGTCTGCATGTCCTCCCCGTGTCTGTGTGGGTTTACTCCGGGTACTCCACAGTCCAAAGACATGCATGTAAGGTTAACTGGTATCTCTAAAAGTGGCCCTTAGTGTGTGACTGTGTATGTATGGATGGAGATTGGTGCCCTATCTGCTCATGCCCTTGCGCCCAGAGTTGCCGGATGGGCACTGGCTGGCCCGCGACCTCATGTGGATTAAGCGGAAAATAATGAATGAATTAGTGAGCTTGTATCGTGTTGAACTGTACTTACTCATAATACTCCCATAAAAAAGCTGCACATTGTGCAGGGCGGATCAGTGCTACCAAAGTTGCAATGATTGAGTCTGTGATGCAATTTTATAAAGACTGTAATTGTTTTCCCTTAACAGCTTCCTGCAGTGACAACCTCTAACTAATGGGCTCCCAATGTACTTCCAAAGTGGCGATTGATGGCCAGGGGTTCTTCATTAGAAATGTATTTGACTCACGAAGAAGCCAGATAATCATTACCTGAACTAAAAACATGCTAGGAGATTACAGGATCTGCCTAGTGTCTTGCAGCTCGACAGTCTGGTCATAACATAAGCATTAGGTATCGGATGGCAAAAGGTGTTTAGACAAAAAAGAGAAAAAATCCTTTCTTTTATTTCATGATATGGTGGTTAGATGCAGAAAGACTGTGGTTGCAGACTGATGTTTAATAAGCCTAGCAGCTTTAATGGCTCTCCACAGCATGGCAATGCTACTGTTCTCCGTCACCTGACTTCAGGGCAGGGTCTAAGGAGTGTCCATGGTCATCCGAGGTTTTTGATTGGGGTATTATTGTCAGTGCATGTCTTTATGGAGAACAGAACAGTCTGTGTGTGCTCCTGTAGATCAAGATGTTGAAATAGGATCTTCTCAAAGCAATTCAAGCAGTTTTAAAGCTGGAAGAGTGCTCCTTCAGGAGATATTTTAATGTTCTTTGTGACAGATTTGAATTTCTCTCCGAGGGGGATATATGCAGTGACCAGGAGCAGTGAAAAACGGGGTGAGGTAGAGGTATTGCTCTGTAGGATTGCTTCAAGTTGAAATAAACATGGTCTAATGTATTCTTCCCTCTGGTGGAGCACTGCACATACTGTACAAAGTTATTTAGCACAGTCACAAGGCAAGCTTGGTTAAAGACCCCAGGAACAATGAAAGCTCCCTCAAGATGATCCTACATTTGTTTATTGATGGTGGTATACAACTGAGAGATTGCTGTGCTAACAGCAATAATCACAAGTGAGCTCTATAGGCATGTAAAAGAGTCTGCATTGTACAGTCATTACTTCTAGCTCAGAAGAGGAGGGTGTGTGCGACCCTACTGCTTGTGCATTTGTCCATATGAACATGGATACAGTGCCCTCCTCCTCTGCTCCTGCACCGGAGCCTTTGTCCCTGCTGAAATGGAGTGGCCAGTGTGCTTGAATGGTCATATACCTGATGACTGGGTGTAGCTAGGTTTCTGAGTAGGTTTCCATGATAATCATCACAATGATTCCGTTATGGCTGTAACGGTTTGCCCCTTAGACCAGGCAATAATCCAGGGTGTGCCCAGTCATCTAGCATAATATTGTGGAATCATATGTTATCTGTTTTTAACTTTTTACTGGCAAATATATCCAGTTGCAGAAGTCTTAAAGAGGAAGGGTCAATACTGTAAACACTGCTTTACAGTGCAAGTCTTTAAGCAAAGACTTGCACTGTAAAGCAGTATTTACAGTGTTGACCCTTCTTCTTTAAGACTTCTGCAGTTCACCTCGGCATACTGGCTATTTACTTCCAGGCAGTCCTCTGAGGTTCAATCTCTATACTTCCTGCAGAATGTCAGTCTGTTCTTGGTGTTTTTTTTCTTGGATAGAGCTTGCTTCTTTACTGCCCCTCTTGACACATATGCCATTCCTGAGAAAGCTCTGTACTGGTAGTGACTGATCTTGTAGTTGCATCCACTTGGGACCTTCCTCACTGCAATTGCATCACTGTCTTTGAAGTGTTTGATAATTTGATAAACGGTCAGCATAAATTGTCACCATGAACATTGCTAAACTGATGCAGCAAACTTTGTGAAAACCAAAATGTGTGCCTTTCATTATTGTGATCGGGACAAAAGGTGGAAACTCAATGAACTGACCACGAAAGCATGTTTAAAAAAATCTCTACTTTCAGTTGAAAGTGTTTCATCATTTACAGTTGTAGAAGGCACACAAACGTCTGGTGATGTTATTGCTGGGTGTCTTAATTGCTTAAGCAATCTAGATTGAATTAAAACATTTCCTATTATTTATTATTCCCTGGCTGAGGAAACCCTACTAGCTCCCAAGAAGATTCTGTGTTGCATATTTCTGCAGAGGGTACATGCTGTGCCACAGCATTTCTCCATGCCCTGACTCTTTAAAATGGCAATGGAGTGTGCGGCAACACTAAGAGGATGCTTTAGAACACATTGGAAGTGCATCATCACATCACTGCAAGTGTCACTCATCCAAAAAGCAGAAGAGAATGCCAACGGATATATGCAAATGTGCTGTAATCATAACAAACCTCATAAAAAGAAAATGTTTAAAACACAAGGGGTTTAGTGTTATGACTAATGTGGCCATCTGTTATCTCAAAAACATGGGCCAAATTTAAATACGCTTTGTTTATCAATTACACAATGTTCCTAAATCACTAAGTCATTCTCTACCCAATCATGCATTAAATTAGACTTAATATTAATAATAAGAGACTGGTGCCATGTCCAGGGTTGGATCCCAGGTTTACCGTTTGCTACCAGAGTTCGCTCAGCAGAGTGGAGTCGCATGTTCTCCCCACAACTGTACTGCTCATAAAACTTAGGACATATTTCAAAATAAAATATCACAAAGGTACACTTTCAAATAGCTCCTTTTGTGTGAGCTGTACAGTATTTTCCAAAGATATGCATTAGGTAAGCTGATGTCTCTAGAGTGTCCCAGTGTGAGTGAGTTGTGAGTGGACCACGATAAACTAGTACCCTGTCTAGTGTTGGTTCGCACATTGCACACTGTGCTGCTGGTGTTGATATGAACCTTATGCGATCCTGAATTTGATCATCCAGTATAGAAAGTCAGAGTGAGAAAAGTGTGCCTTTTTTAACTCGGCATACTATGCGAAAGACCAAGAGGCTCGGCCAAGACCCCAGGGGAAAAGGATCATTATTAGAAGCTTTACATTACATTACGTTTTGTGAAACAGTCGGTTGACTGAAATGGACATTAAACAGACATTAACATAATAACCATAGTCTTTTTATGCTACTGTAGTATTTAAGGGGTATTTTCACAAAAACGAAACAATGCACAAATGCATCAGCAATACCACTAAAACCACGCATGTACGTCTAAACTGTTATGCACATGCTAAACCTTTTTTTAATTTTTGGAAATTCACAGTAATTGTAGAAAATACAGTAATGTTTTACATTACTGTATTTTCTACAATAACACTGATTTTTTACATGTGTAACTAAAGGCACAAATGCACGGATCAATAGTATTAATAGTATTACAAACATTAAAGAAAATAAACCAGAGACTAAACAAGTAAATGTGAACCAATTCATGTATTTAAAGAGAATACAGTCGAATTCAATTTTGAGCTTTTACTGTATACAGGTAGTAGGGGAACAAACAAAAAGGTACTACTTACAATAGGGCAGGCTCATAAACTTACAAATGCAATTTACAGCTTGTATGTAACAAATAAGTAGCTGAAAGTACACATAAACACTAGTAACTTGCACAAAAAGTCACAAACACATCAAAACTACTAATGTTAGTTATTCACACAACGACTGTTTTTTTTTTCAATTAAATTTAGTGTAGAAAAAAAGACCCGTAGGGACCAGCAAGATGTCCCCACCACAAATTCCAGATTTTTCTATCCTTGTGGGGACATTTGGTCTCCACAATGTACTATAAACATGGTCGCACATACAAACACAAATACAAACGCACATACAAGCCACAGAATTGATTGGCTGTCGACTTTTTATGATCTATTATATTGTACTATGATTATTAAGACATCTGCTGTTGGTGACTTACCTGTAGTTATGTTGTGAACAAAGAAGAATAAAAATTCCTGGAAACACACAGACACTGAATCATTCATGAAGGAAGCACAAAGTAACTCTGAGGACTGAGCAAACATTGGTCTTAGGAAATGACGAGGAAGGTGGAGTTCTAAGTTAGCAAAGCAACATTTCTCTTTTGAAGTATCATCTGGAGAGCGCTCATTGATGTTCACTTCGGTCTCACTTTCCATCATATTTCCCAATTTGTGGGATGTCTAGATTCTGCGTGGGTTTTCACATAAGGCATGATCTAGTATGACAGTGCACAGAGCAGCACCACGCTGTCCATTATGTCAGATCTATTAAGGACAATGTGTTGAAGGGTATGCAAAGGCTGGCAGGCTCAGCCAATGATGAAAGCAAGTTTCAGCGCAGACGTACGTTAAAAGCACCGCATATCTTTTAGTGGATACTTTAGTAGTGACACATCCGAACGTGAAATGTTGACATCGCATGGTGAGCTCTTTACAAATTTATGCACATCAGTTTCAGCACTGGCGCTGCTCGTCAGTTCTACATGTGATGTATATCCCATTATCCACTGAAAGAGTGTACATACAGAAGACAGGTTTTGACAGCTCTCACACTAACCTGCACTCATTTCATGCATGAAAGGGTTTCTTATTTTTCTTTAATAATACAACAACTGTCATTGAAAAGAAAATGCTTTCTACAACAGTTATGCATGACATAACATTAGCATGGCATTCTAAACTGCAGCAGTGTGCTCAGAGAAATGTACAACTTACACACTGACCCTGCACGCTATTAAGAATAGCAAGTCGTTTACACAGATACACTTCCACACTTCCCAGGGATGCTTTCATGGTTGTGGCGTCCCTGGAATCTAATGGGCAGCAAAGGAAACCCAATCCGTCCATGGTAAGACTTAAGATGATGCCAGGAAACCTAACGCATGTCTTTGGAGTGTGGGAGGAAAGCAAGTACCTAGGCATAACCCACGCAGACACAGCAGCTGCTATACAATTTGTAAAGAGTATTGTAAATGTTTTCAATTACCCAAGGCGTCGAAAGTGGGAATACTTCAAACAGGTAGTAAACAAAACAAAAAGGTGCACAAAAGCTTTAGCAACTGATGAGAAAAAATGCAGAACCACTGTTATTGTCTGCTCATGCTTTTTCCATTAGTTGGAAACTATTTTTGAGCCATGTTGTCCTTGTAGCTGCTAAACTCGTTATTTAAGTCATAAAGTCGTCTGAATGCTACCTTAGAATATCCGGTAAGTAAATGTACATATTTAAACTTGTATCTAGGCTCATTCAATATCTTTAGTGCAGGCTGGATTTAATAAGACATAGCTACAGTAAGCTTTTTTTTTTTTTTTACCAAAAAGCACTAGTGCTCCTTATTTAAAATGAACAGGAGCATAAACATAATGAGTATTCTTATTTATTTTTACTTTATTCCCAGTGAATAAAAAATCAGTTCCACAAAAACTTGGGCTAGGAAAACTGAACAGAAAAGGTGTTTACACAAATGCAAGCTATGTTTATTTTAGAAACAAAAGGGGTAATTAAATAACTGAATGCCCCAGCAAGTAATGGAATGGTGGGAGGGGGTATCTTTGGCTTTGTCCAGAACATGCCTGCATCCTAAGTTTTTTTCAGTGGGAAGGTGGTAATGTCGCATATCAAAGAAGACCAGAATTTTCTCAAAAATATATCTTGCAATATGTTTTGTGGTTTAAAAGTTATCAACACAGAAAGTTCAAAACTTTTGTTGTTCATCACAGGTAACTGAAGATGGAATTGACAATTCTGATCTCCGCTACAGACTGAAACAACCGACACCTAGAAAGATCACCACACACAGTTCACACAGCACTGTTGCATCCCTCGTAACTAAATCCCAAGAAACCAAGACTGTTGACAACAAGCCATTTAGCTGCCATGATGTTATGATGGTTGTAAATGGTTCTAAGAAGATGATTTATTAAGATTTCAGTTATTTTTTAAGGGTGTGCAACCAAATATTAAGTTGAGGGTGCCAGTAATTTTGTCCAGCCCGTTTTTTAAGTTGTGCATGAAAATGATATCAACATTGTTTTTTCCCCCTCTGTGTTTGTGTTATTCCAATTCCTTCCAAGGAAATAAACGTGTGTATAACAAAATGTGTGAATTGCAATATTTTTTATGTAAGCTTTTCTGGATAAAATCTAGTGGTGTCAACGCTTTTGGCCACAGACTAGTCGAAATGTAAAAATGACCAAAAGAAAACAGTGCCAAGAATGCAAGCAGACAGTAAAGAAGCTCTTCTTAAAAACACTATGCCAATCAAACTTGGGTAGTGTGGAAATACTTCAGGAAAGATGACTGGAATTCTACAGGAATCTGTGCTGCAGTGTTTAATTTGTAGATAAGGAAACACAGAGTGTGACATCCGGCAAGCGTGCAGTAAAAATAATAACCAGGCTAAAAACAGAACAGTGCTCATATTGCCTTCAAAATAGATTATCTATACTAATGAAAAATACTTACATTATTCTAACTATCAAATTTTCCAAACCTCGCTGTCCACAAGCTCTGATGATATAATTATCCCGTTATTATCAAAGATAATGAACTGTTTGGGAAAAGGTTACACACAGATGAGTACAATGTAATTAAAAGTCATGTATTAATGTGGTCTATTTCCATTTGATTTTCTATATAAAATGCAGAAGTGCTGGAGTTGGAGATATGAGGTACAGGTGAAACACCAAATCTTATTCTGGCAGTTTCAGAGTTTCTTTTTGTTTTGGCTATGAAACTAATCGACTAGTAAGAAGTGCAACCCCTAGCCACAACCCATACAAGCTAAGCTCAAGATTTGATGCCAAGTTGACACCTTCAACTCTTTCTCATTTTCTATCATTCCTTAACATTTTTGTGCTGTGGCAGGTCGCATTACCCTGCTGAAAGATCTGTCATAAGAGAATATGTTGCAATAATGTTTAGGTAATTGTTATCGTCAACGTAATGTCTACATGGATCCCAGGGCCAGAGGTTTTCCATCAGAACTTCCAGAGCACCGGTGATGTTATTTGTTTCTCCTGAGTAGTCTTAGCTTAGCGCATTTTTAGCTTAGAGATCCAAGAGGAAGGAGCATTCTTTTTGAGCTGCCTTGTCCTGACACATATGTAATTAACAATGTGTACAAGCATAATTTGCTGATCCATTCATGCACTAAAGCAGATACAACTTAATAAAGTCCACAATAGTTTCTATACATAGTTTCTGTCCAACTGCAAGCTATCAGGGCTTTGAAAACTTGCAGTGTAGGCAAATGTAGATATAGTGAAGTTCAGTCTCATGAGACAGTAATAATTCTTTCTCATTCCACCATATGGCTCAACCCAGAAACTGCATCAAATATAGACATGGTTATTAAACTCTGCTGCTTGCACACTGTACTAAATTTGTTGGTATTAGTTGGGAGAAATGCACCATCTCACCTCTGAACTTTCATTTAAATCTGCCTTTCACACATCACAGGATTCTGCATAGCCTCAGGAAATGCTGGATTGTCACATGCAATCTTGTCAAATGCTTGATTCAACCTTTCCAGCTCAATGAGGACAGAGGGGAAAAAAGACTGCTGAATGACACCCAGATGTGTCTTTTTGGGAAATGCCTCCTTCTTTAATGTGCCACATGTGACTTTAATGGCACATGATACAGAAATGCAACATTTACCATTATGCTGTGCTTAAGTGCACCAGTCTTCGGTCCTTATGTAACTTTTGGAGTTATTAGTTAGGTTTAATTGGATCTAAGAGTGTGCTCATTAAAATGTGTGGAAAGCATATGTCTAAAAACTGAGACAATTAAAATATTACATTTTACAATTAATGTACCATATAGTTTTCCAATTAAAATAGTATCATGATATGTATTGGTGAGCCACATCATCCTACACGGCCCTTGCTTGACACTTTACTTCTTACAAAGCAGACTGCTGACCTTATTATTACAGCCTGCTGACCTTATTATGTAAATACAAAAGCTGGCACAGTGTCTCCAGCTTTTGGCACGATTTTCTGACCCTAATAGCAAGTACAAAAAAAGGCAACTACTAACAAGTCTAGAAACTTTTCATGATTCATGATTCGGTACATAGTGATTAAGTCTCACAACTGCTCTTTCCCAGTGAAGATCGGCACTGTTTATCCTGCTGTTGACATGAAATTCTATGAGATGTGAAAACACATTATTCTAAAATAGGCTTTGTGTTAATGATTTTGGCCAACTGTGGGTTAATGCAATTGTTTTAACAGTAACATACTTATCATTATGTATTAGACTATAATTTCCATACCTCCTCAGTAACACAGTATAGACCACTCTCCCATACACTTGTTAATGATGGGTGAGTTGAAACATAGCGTAATCGTAAATCAGGGGGCACCTGTACATGTAACATTTGCTCAGTGCTCATCATTTTCAGTTCTCGGACAGTCCTTTGGAACAATCTAATGTTGAGAACCAAGGCATCACTACATGTTTATCATAACAGGTGAACAGGTCAATCAGTCTCACAAAACCAACTCTGTTCCTGTCACATTTAGCTTGTGCAGTGCATGATGGCGACAGCGGCACAAACACAGCACACACATAAACAGCAGAATGCTTTTACTAACTGATGCATGTTGATGAGGAAGAGGTGTTTGAATTTGGCTGTGTTTTGAATGCTATTTAGTCAACCAAATAGTCTTTCTCTATATAGTGCAATACTAATAAGGGAGTATGTGCACTACTCAGGGAGCTCTGTTGGATACAGCCATGCCTTCCGCATGTAAGCTCCTCACAGCATGCTGTAAGCTATAGAGAAACAACTTTGAAGTTCAGAACAACACGTCTATGAAGACATTTAAAATAGCAACATCCCACTAAATATGCCGAATTTGACAAAGGCAAAGAGGTTAAGCTAAAAACATGAGTACAAAATAAATTACAAGCCAGCAGCTCTGATATCTTTGTATCTTTCAAACCAGGGTCCAGGGTAGGCTAGAGCCCCTAGTGGGCCCATTACAATTGATGCACAAATCTCACTGTTACTGTTTTACCCTGTTAAGGCATAACCCCTTTAGGTGATAATTATGTGATGATCACACACTTTTGTGAAGCAGTCCCACTTGTGTGCTATCAATTATTCATGAATGTGTCTTCACTTTTTCATCAAAGTTTATGCAATTAACCATGTTTCCTAATTAGCCACAGTAATTAAGAACCTTATACAAAACGTCTAAATGAAACTACTCGACCCATCTTTGCATTGTTCTGCAACTAACATCATCTAAAGTAAAATATACCCTTTTCTGTTTGTTATAAATGGTGATGTCATTGCAGCGTGGCACTTCCGACCACAAGCGCTACCTCTGTCACACATCATCACTGTCACTGTCAAGACCAGATCCTGAAATGTCCTGTTCACTTCAGGGGCTGATCAAGAATTCCTCCAGATCAAAAATTCAGCTTTGTTGCCGACTTCAAGGGCTAGTCCCATAACATGAAGCTACTGCCTCCTGTTTATGTCAGATTAAACCACTTAATCCCTTCATCGATGAGCTCATAATGAGCTGCTGGGCTATAGTATTATGTCAGAAAGGCTTAGTATTAACTGAAGCAGTTGGTGATGGATGGCTCAATGGCATTTGCTGACATTGCTAATTAATTTCCAAATAGCAATTTCAAATTTGCTTTAAAATGTCCCATCAATATTTTTTAACACCTTGCAATTCTTTGTACAGTGCATTGTAGATTTTCAACTATAAAAGTATTTTAACTGTCTCATATGACATCAATCAGGTTTATATCTGTCTGTCTTTTTACTAGAAATGTGCCAGATGACAAGAAACGATTGGACATAATCGAAGAACACTTTAAATTCAGTTCATGTAAGGAACTTTAAACACGACTCAGCCACTTGTATGTTTGTTTATAAGGACATTGCCAACATGGTGATGAGAAAATGTTAGATTTCAGATTTGTTTTTAGTGCTACTTAGTAGTCTTTATGTAAATAGTAAAGTAAAGTAGTCTTTAAGTAAATAGTGCAACGCTAAGGAGAAAATAGGGATCTGGTGTTATGTTGGTCGCAGCCATGTCTTTAGCATAGAAGTTTGTTATACATGAATGATGAAAGTAAGCCGTGAAGGTACTATTATTATTGCTATAAATGTTCAACAACTTTAATGTGGCTTATAAAACAGGATCACCCTGCTGAATATGCAGAATTTGACAAAGCTAACAAAGATGAAAAAGCATAAAGATAAAGAATTTTTTCTTACAAGGAAAGTTGAACAAAATATTTCTCTATTCTGTTATTTAATATTCTTTAGACAGAAAGAAAATCAGATTAAGGGTAAAATCAGAATCTTTCAGTAAAATGTTAAAAAAAAATCGTAAGTAAGCAAGTAAATTGCTCTACCTGTTTGTCTAGTAAATATTTATCTTTTTATTCGCCTACCTTTATCTTGTTCTATTATTCTGTCTGCATGGCCTTCTGTCTATCTGGTTACATAGCTATCTTATTGTTTACAAATATTGCTGTTTATATCTACCTGTTTATATCTAGCTGTTTGCCTGTTTATTAATCTAGCTCTCTATATACCAGTCCCACTGTCTGTTTGTTGACCTACTTGTTTGCCTGTTTAACCATCAATTTATCTATATACCAGTCTAGTTCTTTGTCTGCTTGCCTGTCTTCCATCACCTTAGTTGTATGTTTGTCTATTTGTCTATCTAGCTATCTGTTTAGCGATCCAGCTCTCTATTTTACCAATCTAGCTGCCTGTTTATCCATCCATCTGACTAAATATCAATCTGAGTTTAAATATCAATGTAGCCATCTGTCTGTCTCCCTATTGCTTGTTCTAGCTTTTTGTCTGCATACCTTCTGTCTAACTCTCTAGCTGTCTGTCTTTCAAGCCATTGTTTAACTATCCCCTTGTCTATCAGTCTAGCTCTCTGTTACCCTATCTAACCACCTGTCTACCTAGCTGTCTATCTATCTGTCTAACTGCCAGTCTAAGTATCTGTCTAATTGCTTTTATAAGTATCTGTCTGTCTAACCATCGATCTGTCTGTTTATTGATCTAGCTGTCTATCGATCTATAACTGGCTGGCTCACATAACTACATGCATTCTGTTTATTGATATAGCTGTCTCTTTGTCCATTCAGCTTTTTAAATATCTATCTGAGTCTAAATATAATTGTAGCTGTTTGTCTATCTGCCTATCAATTGATCTAGCTCTTTGTCTGTCTACATGCCTTTCTGTCTAACACTATCAGATGTCTGTCTTTCTAGCCATGGTTCTAGATGCCTGTCTATTTGTCAGTCTAACTACCCCCTTGTCTATCAGTCTAGCTCTCTATCTGCCTATCTAATGGCCTATCTAGCTGTCTGTCTAACTGTGAATCTGCATATCTGTCTCTCTAACTATCAATCTGTCTTTCTGTTTATAGATCTAGCTATATATTGATCCAACTGGCTGGCTCACATAACTACATACATTGTTGCTTTGTATCTGGAATATACGCTCTGGAATATAGTAAATGCTATACATGTTTTGCTCATTCATGGCACACAAAAGTACTTTACACTGAATGATATAATACTGCTATGAAGCACCCATGCTGGGTAAGGCAAAGCTGAAAATTGATTAATTAAAAATGTACTAAATAAACTAATGAGACACTGACATTCGGAATTCATGTGTAATACCCATTAACTGAATATGAATGGCAAATTATAGATAGCTTTTATTTTTATTTAATATACCACTGCTCCTCAGTACTTCCAAGTTTAAATGACACAAGCATAAATTGTTTCAGAAATGTATTCACATAAAGTTAATTTCTATATTTAAAATGTCATAGGCATTTTTCTGCATTTAACCACAGTCTGTCAGTTAATAATTGGAATATGGCAATTCCCATATGTAAACTTATACTTTGCCCTTTTTGTTGATAATCCAAAATAAAATGATTCATCTGTTATAGCTAACCACAACTGATGCCCACGCAACATTACTGTGCCAAAAGCCTTAATGGCAGAGCTGATATAGTGCAGCGTCTTGAATTACAGAGACCTGACAGACCAACAATTGCACTGTTTAAAATGTGCAAGGCTAAAAGAAAATGATTTTCTCACAGGAACAATCTATTATCTATTCAGATTCTGGTACTTTACAAGGCTATTTCAACATAAAATAGCTCTGGAACCCAACCAATTAATTTAATGTTAAAATAATGAATTATGTGGGTCTATACTTACATGTAGGGTGGCACAGTGTTTTGGGCTGTCACCTCACAGCTACAACGACCAGTCTGTGTGGATTATGCATGTTCTCCACATGTCTTTGTGGATTTCCTTTGAGATTTTTGCTTTCCTCCCACATGCCTTAGATCAATTGGTGTCTCGAAAGTGGCACAGTATGAGTGAGTATGTCAAGCATATACACTTTATCAGAATAGCAAATGAAGAGTCAAACCAAGTTGTTTGATTATGCAAATGAGATATGCATGGGGATGAACAAAAGCAGGTCAAACTGGATGCCACACATTGACTGTTCAGTAGGGTATATGGTCACCCAAGACTGCCAAAACACATTGACAGTGATGAGACATGGACAGGATCAGATTGTCCAGCTGTTCTTGTGGGATCCTTTTCATTTTTGTAAGTAGTGTATATCATGTATATCATGGACCAAGATTTCCCAAAATTGTAGATAGGTTTGACATTTTCAATTATTTATCTTTTTTTTTAATTATTTAATTATTTAACTTACTTTAATTGGCAACTTACAACTAATATTACAAGATCCCATTCCAAATTAGGTGGAATTAAGAGTCTTGTTCAAGGAACCAACAGTGGCAGCTTGGCTGTGCTGGGTCTGAAACCGCCAACCTTCTGGTCAATAGTTCAGAACCTTAAACCATGCATACAGAACCAGAATATCAGTGTACTAAATTGTTTGGAAATTTTATATCTAAACTGTCCACTTCAAAGTGTTCAAATCGAGTGCACATACGAATGGTCTTTGTGTACCTAATCTTCCAGGTGACTGTGAAAATGTGTGCTGACACTTTCCTTACCTGGAACTATTCACCTGTCACAATGTTTAGAGTTTAAAATCCAAAGGGAAGTGCTGAACCCAGAGAGAAATATGATCCATACATAAACAATGGTGGTTTTGCCATTCAGTAGCAATTTTAAACTCTTGTGGTTGGTTGCCTCAGAAGATGTAAAAAATTACAGGATGAAGCTAGCATGCAGATAATAAACACTTCTAGGAGTGTGCTAAACCAGTCTGAATTAAAACTTAAGTAAAAAAGCTTGTAAGCAGCTAAACTACAGTATTTTATGAACACTGTAGTTAAGTGGTATTTGTAACCCTGCATCATTTACAGTATTTATAGTGCAGACAATTTATATAATTATTCCGGGTGCCTTTCGCGCATTTATTCGCCTCAGTATAAAAGTGAATGCATATTGAGTCAATTCTGTAATTCACAGTCCTAATAAACTTTTTAGAGTCGATTCCTCAAGCAGAGTGTGAGTCAGTATAGCATGTAGGTAGCGTCCTTGTAATTGTGAGTATTGACGCACGGAATATATTGTTAAGCAGTCTGGATTAAAATAAATATCTAAATAAATAAATAAATACATAAATAGCAGCGACGATAATAAAACGTAACACACGCACACTGGCAGAAAAGAAATCCAGCTTGAAGTTATTTTTATTATTATTATTATTATTATTATTACTTACAGTGATTTTTTTGTCTTTATGGTTTCACAGCAGGCAGTGACCTCAGCAGGGGAGATGACACAATCCTTGTAGTAGCATTACTTCAAGCTGATTTCACACAACACTGTGCCTTTGCAGCTTGCGTTTGGTGGAAAATGTCACTTTGTTACTGGTTTTGTCCCCCCCCTAAGTGACATCTGCAGATTACAGATTGCATCCACTAGCTTTTTCAAAATGCAACTGTAATGAATATCCCATTTAGCGAGAACAAAAACTAGCTTGTCAAATGCTCCGTATAAATTAGGACCTGACATTTCCTGGTTAATCTAATGCATACAGAGTAAAGGTTCATCATCTGCAGCTGTGAGTCCAGAGGGTAAATCATTATCCATATTCCCAATGGGACAGAGAGATTGGACAGCGCGGGTCACTACTTTGCTCTCTTCTTCTTAATGGAGTCGTGCTATTGGTTCAGCCAAGTGTGTACGGTTTTGCAACAAGTCAAGTGGCGTGTGCATGGAGATAATTGGCACGGCTGCGGTCTCAAAACGAAGCACAAGTAGGAATCCCATGCTGAGTGCCTTTGGCCTGCCTGTCTGGCTTTTACTGTATTGTAACATTAAGGCCAGGAACTTTCACACAGAAGGAGGTGTAAGAGGATTAAATTGGCTGGGAAAAGGAGAAACCAAGAATGAGAAACAAACAGATGTTAAAGCTATGTAGAGTATTGTGCAAAATTCTTAGACCACCAATACATTTGTTGTTTTAGGGCTTTGGCAAGCGTATCATGGCCATATATAACGTCAGCAATATAGTCAACATTTGGACCCAACAATTGAAACGAAAAAAGCCATAACTCCATAATATACTTTTATGCTTATTTTTATTCAAGTATTTATGAGTTGTAGCATATCGTAACCTGTCCTGCTTGTAAACTTTCAAAAAAAGTTGTGTCATGGCTGCTACCTTTTCAAAAAGAAACTCCCTGATCAATCTTTTTTTAACTGTAAGTCTGCATCCCATTGAAGCGGTCAGATTCTGCTATTGCTCAAGTGTATGGGGAGGTCACACTAAATACTATTTCTGGCTGTATTATAATTAAAGCTGAAATATTTATGAAATAGTTGTGGATTTATTATCATTTATTATCAACCTTGGCCAATCTGCACAGCATTTGTACGTGTAGCCTGCAGTTTTACAGCTAGTGAAGATAAACTCCATCTTGACATTGCATTGTTTTTGCAGCTGGGAGTTTCCAGTCTGTGGTGGAAGTCACATATCCCGGCTGTTCACCAAGTGGCAGACATTCTTTTCCTATAGCTATATAAAACAGTTAAGTTTCCATGTTTCCATATCAAGATGTTTTGTAAACAGAATATTTTATGAGAGCTGGCTTTCCACGTTTGCAGTGTTACTGGTGGAACACGTTTTTGTTTTTCCTGCTGATAAGTAATTGTCATGGAAATGGTGGAACTTTAAAGCAACAAAACCTCAGTCATTGCAGTAAATCATTTATGGCTGTCCCTTATTTTAGTCAAATGTCTGAGGGATTGCATTCTCTTAACTCTCTTAAGTAATTCCCTTGTGCATACACAGGCATGGACAGGTTTGTAATGGGATAGTTATGAAACACACACAACATAATGCACTTTTTAGAAACCAAGTTAAAAAGAAATACAGTTGGAATACTAATACTGTTACCAATTCCATCATGAACCATAAGTAAAACTTGTGTGTATTATCTTAACTTAACTAAGACGATGTATTATTTTTCTGTCATGAAAAATCAATTCAACTAATGACCAGTTTCAAATCTTACAGTAAATAAAGTCAGTAAATATCTGTCACTCAAAAATTCATTTCGTAGAATCTCCATCACCCAAGGACATGCCCCTACTTTCCTTCATTCTCAATTCAAGAGTGTAAACACAGCTTGTTTCATTCGCTGTTAGTTAGCACAACAAACACACATTCATGTATTCATGCCTAAGTTTGTCAACACAACTTCCATCTTTTCAAATGCTGTTCATCTGCCACATGCTTACCTGACCTCTGACTCACTTTGTTTGCTCTGCCCTTACTTGTCAAAAAATGCAAGGTACTGACTAGGATAGACGTAGGCTAAATAATGTAGTTTCCACATGATTGCACACATGTGAAACAGTGAATACGAAATGATAACAAAAATGAATGGATCGCAAATTAGTATGGAATGCGCTTCAGCAGGAAGAAGGTGAATTTTCATTTCAGAGATCTCTGGCCTCTCTTTTTTAATATGTATAAAGACAAATTCATGTGGTCTGCTTTGAGCTTTCTAGTTTCTTGCTGCTACAGCTGCAGCTGTTGCACAAATCGCACGTGATATTGTACCTGCCCTGGTCTAGTATTCATTTAGACCCTCAATAAAGACCAGCAAAAGAAGTCTGACTGTGATGATGAGCTATTTTGGTTGTGATAGACAGATTGGTCATATTTCTTGCTACTGTTATCATATCAGCATGCCTCCAGCCAAGCACTAGAGTGGTGTAGCTTTCTAATACTAGATATATAATTGTTAATACCTAATAATAATTTTATCTAAGAAATCGATTATATATATATATATGTGTGTGTGTGTGTGTGTGTGTGGCAGCATGATGACTTGGAGGTACACTGCTGTCTCACAGCGGCCTGGGTCCTTTCTCTGTGGAGGTGTGGAGACTCCATGTCCTCCACATGTCTGTGTGGGTTTACTTCGGTTTCCTCCTAAAGTCTAAAGACATGTGTGTTAGTTTCATTGGTGTCTCTAAAGTAGCCCTTAGTGTGTGACTGTGTGTGTGTACCCTACTGGATTGGAGCTCTGTATAAGGTTGTTCCTGCTCTTGCGCCCAGAATTGCCAGACAGGCACTGGCTGGCCAGCACATCCATGTGGATGAAGCGGAAGATAATAAACATAATATATATATATATATATTTTTTTTTTTTAAACTAGTGAACCTGGAGGAAACCAACATAGACAGGGGAAGAACAGAAAAACAGACACACTCTCCACATTGTCCACACTTTAAATCAAATGAGAGATCTCTACAGTCATCACTGTGACTCCATGATGCTTGTCATGGTCGTGACTGTAAATATTACCATTTTCATTCCAAAGCTGTCATGTCCTTGCAATGTGTTGTAAACCTTTCTTGTAAACCATGCCAACACCACTTGTTAAATGATTGTTCCTTTCACAACAAAGCACATAAATAACTGCTTTCTAACTCTAAGATTAATAGGCAAATGTGCAACAAAAACACAGTCTGGTTATTTATGACTGATAGCTTTCTCACCATTCACTCACCGTTTCTCTTCATAAGCATGTGGGGTTCATAGTAATGGGTTAAGGGGTATAAAAAGAGTCCATGCTCTTTCTTTCAGTTTCCACTACTGTCAACATCAGAGATTTCAGGTACTCACATGATGGAGAAAATGTACTTGCTCTTCCTCACTCTTCAGTTGTCCATAATTCAGTTATAGTCTACAGTATTACTTACTTTGTTATTTGCTTAATGCAGAGAGCTGATACATAATTTATATTCCTGTCATTGCTTCCTGTCCTGTCCTAAAATTTAATTCTTATTTGAAGGTCACGGTTTTAAAAAATCTGAACAATACAATGTCGATCCAAGTTATGGCACACAGCCAAGCAATTGCCATTGCTGTTCTTTGTTTGATTTTTTTATTTTTTTTCTCACCAGTAAAAGCATATTGAAATTGAGACATTTACATAACTGTTGTATATCACACATTCACAATTACTACACTCACTGACAAAAATAACAATTCAATTTCAATGACAATACCAAATTGCAATTAAACATGAAACCTGGACTGCTATGGACTGGAACTGTCTCTAGCAACAAATTGGGGTTCTGTGTGGGATCCAAAGATGTTTCGGTTCAGTAAGAACAAACACACTGCCACTGCCCCAACTGCTGGTGTAAGGATCTGGTGAGCCATCACATATGACAATCAGTCACCCCTAGTAGATGATACAGGAGACCCCAACAACAAGCAATATGTGCAGGACATCCTGTTGCCTCAGAAGAACAATACTCACTCAAACACACAGGGTTTCCCTGGAATATCTCAGTCACTTCCTTGGCCTGATTGTTTTCCAGATGCAATATATCTATGCAAATGGGCCACAGGAAGCTGTCTGTCTCCAAACCCAACCATATCGGTATATAGGGACTGTGGCGGCCTAGCGGTTAAGGTACTGGACTATGGACAAGAAGGTCCTCAGCCACAGTTGGCTCCCTGAGCAAGGCCCTTAACCCACAATTGCCTGAATTGTAAGACTGTATGAATTGTAAGTCACTCTGGATAAGGGCGTCTCCTAAATGATGTAAATGTAAAGTTACGAAAGTATCCGCAGGTTAAAACGGTTTATCTCTTGTTGTATCCAGGCTAGAGATAAGTTATGCAGATACCCTTTGCCCAACAAAGTAACTAGAAATTCATTTTAACTGCTCCTTTAGCAGTTTTTTTCTCTAGTATTGTAATAACCTTTGCCATGTTTTAGGTCTTGTTAACCGCCTTTATTGTAAAGCCTTTAGCGCCTTTAGGGCTCTTTAACCTCTTGTATTACCATTGGCTTCTTTATAAAAAACTGAACAATAGCCTTTATTTAGTATATACATTTGCATTTATGGATTTGAGCAGACATGCTTATCCAGAGCTAACCATACAGATAAAACTTTAAAGCACCTGGTCAGTAACAACGTTTAACGTATGTAAATAATGTGCAAATTAATTTTAAAGCACAGCACTAACCAGGGAATTAGTCCTCTGAATTGTCTTATTCTCACACTGCATCCTGGTGCTATTGCTACCGTAGGTAAAGAGTACAAACATACACAACCATCCACATTATGGAATAGAAAAAAACAATTATTAGCACCAGAATAATGTCCTCCATTTTTCCTTGATATATGCATGCTTATTATAGGTGCTTCTGACTGTGACACGGGTTAGCACAGTGAGCAATCTGATCATTCTGCTTCTAGGCTGCCCCAAAGTCGGAAGGGGGCACTGCACTGTGTGTTGTGACACAACACTCCAGTAGATCTTCTGTCCATTCAGGGTGGCATTGTTCATTGCCCTCATGCATTGATGAGTCTTGGGCCCCAACACCCAGTCAGCGGTTCATAGTTTGTTCTTCCGTGGACCACTGTCAATAAGTACTTACCACTGCTGACTGTCAAAACCTTACAAGCCATGATGCTTTGGAAATTTTTAGACCTAGTCGCCTGGCTATAACAGTTTGGCTCTTGTTACAGTCCCTCTTTACTCCTGAAAATTGTACTCACACTGAGAAGGTGTTGTTGTAATGATATAATCATTGGTATTAGTCATTCTTCGGTTCATGGTTTTAATGATTTGGCTGAGATTTACACAGACACAGTATTTGCAGCAGCAGTTCTATCCCTCCAGCTGCGTATCTGGTCTATGAGTGTTGATTTTGCTTTAGTCCACTGGAAGTGAGTTTACAGGGCTGCACTGTTGTGCCATCTCCTACAAAAACATTAAGTGTATGAGTCAGAATAGATGTATCTGCCTTATATTTCGATAAAAATCCCATTATCAAAAGAGCTGTTTAAAAAAGGAGGGCAGCAGAAGATGGCCCCAAGGTGCAATCTTTCCCTTCAACCATTTTGTTGACTCAGGCCACTGACTTCACTTCACTTCTCTGTGTAATTTTCACAATGGTGTCTCGGCATATGTCTCTTCACCTCACTGACTATTAGTTTTATTAAATCTCTCATGATCCCTGTGAAACTTGTCTGCCTGAACTGTATCTGCTAATCTACAGTTGGCAGATAGACACAGGGTAGGAATGAAATGGAATGTTTAAGGTTTATTATAATTTGAAGGTAATCTAAACTACTCAGGACTTTCTAGGACTGGAAGTCTGAAAATGTTTACGTTTGGTTTAATGCCCAAGGTTCTATATATGTCTCATTCATGTCTGAATGACTGAAAGGATATTCACAAACCTGAAAAACACAGAAAACACGGTAGCGTTAAACTCTCTTTTGGCTTTGGATAGCATTTCAAATGTATTTTATAAAATAAACTTATACAAAGATAAGAACGACGGTACTGGACTAAATGTTTTAAATAGTTTTAATTAATATCATGATGTTAAATAAATCACTGAAGAAAAAGTGTTCTAAACAAATAAGTGATTATTGTAATGCACGCTCAACAACCAACGTTTCATATAATGCACTGCAGATGTTAAATGGCGCATACCTGCATTCCATTTAGGTTTTTTGCTTACACCCTATTATATCTAAGTAAGCCAATTTATCACAAAGTAGGCTAGCATATTCGAATGCTACACCACCTGAGTGCTTAGATGAAATCTTGCATGTGTAAAAATGTATGCAAATTAACTCATTCATTCTCAAAATAACTCATCTCATCACCTGATTCAAGATTCACACAGATTTTTCTATTGTTTATGGAGTGTCTAGTTAAATACAAGACCAGACCATGTATGATCTGTTGCACAATTTGTGCAATGGCTGCAATTGTAGCAGTAAGAAACTATGATAAAAGAGAACACAATTCAAATGAATTTGTGTCTTTCTACATGTTGAAAAAAAACAGGCCTGAAACATGTTTAATTCATCTTCCACCAGCTGAAGCACACTGCGCACTATTTTTGTGATTTGTCTAATTCTGTATTTATTGTTTAGCATGGGAAAAAAAATACATTATTTAGGTGATTTCGATCCTAGGCAATACCTTGCAACTTTTTTGACAAGTGAGGGCAAAACAGAAACAAAGTGAGTCACCAGTCTGAGGTCAGGTACACGTGTAGCCGAACTGTCTGGCAGATGCTCCGAATTTTAAAGGCTGAAACGTGGGTTGAGAAATGGAGGCATGGTTGCACTAGGAATTGGACTAGAGAGCTTGAAGTACAATAATAGAAGCTTGAAGACTGTAATAAAGACTTGATGTAAGGAGCATTTATCATTTATCATAACACATTGGTCAATTAACTCGTTTTAAGTTCACCTAATAAAGTTAATGAAGAGACAGATAGTAAGGAAATGCATGATGGCTAGTGAGGTAAATTGCATTCACTGACAAAAAAGAACTCACCAAGACGAAGTTGTTGGACTTGAATAAAACTTTATATTTTAGGATGTAATATGTGTAAGTGTAAACTGTGTAAGTGATAACATTGGAGTGGAAGGATATGCTTATTGCTGAAAACTGTACAACTGAAAGGAGGATCTATCTAGTTTGACCGGCTCTCACTCGGCTACAGAATATTAATATATTGTAAGGCTAAACTGATCATTTTGACCTTAAACTTATGGCAATACTATAAACTACACTCACTGACAAAAATATAGCATGCAAGTGAAACTCAGCATAAAGTTATGTTACAGGCAGATATGTAAATGATTACAGTTGTGGTCTGATTAGTCACTGGGTCTTGCCACAAGAGAGCATAAAAGTGCTTTCCCTGCTACTTTATAAAAGGCTCTCGGAGGCTACTTTTAGGTAGTGCATTCTTAGTGAGAGTTAATTGACTGCTAAATATGCCTCTGTATCCACAGCTGGGCCTGTATATCACTGACACACAAAGTCTGCTGAAGCTGGTTCTCTAAATGTTTGATTGGTGATAAAGCTAGTAAATGGGTACATCTGGCTGAGACATTCAAGGGAAACCTTTGCTGTGTATGGGGGAGCACTGTCCTGCTAAAGAATCCCAGTTGGAAGTCTTGCCAGTAGAGGCAACAAATGCAACTGCAGGATGTTCTGCACACATCGCTGATCTGTTAATGTCCCTCATATTGCTACCAGGGGTGACTGTGACTGTATGGCCCCCTAGCTCATCCCACCAGTAGTTGGAGGAGTGTGTTGCTGCACAACAAAGACAGGATTGAATCTCTCACCACCACAAAAGCCCCATATTCAAATCCACAACAGCAAATGAAGGTGACAGGTAAATGAATCTGGCTGTCAGTGAGAGGTGTAATTGGTCCATGACAGCAAATTCCCTTCTGCTAACTGCAATGGTCTGGGCAGAGACATGGGTGTCCAATGTAGTTTCTGCCTGTATTTAGATGGTGGACAATGAAAGTGCAAAAGCTGCACGTGCTTGAGGGTGGATCAAATGTTCCTCTCTACCGGTGGTCCTTCTGGGTAGCCCAAAGCCTATTTGCTCTGTGTGTGTGCCCACATGAAATCACTCCTTCCAAACCTCCTAAAAGCTAGGTCAGAACAGCCTAAGGGCAATCCATCAAAAGACCATCCTGCTTCTCTTCAATGATGCCCTTCCTGTCAAAGTCCGTCAACTGTATAAAATATCATTGAGAGCATTGTAGTGGCATCCAGCAGTTAACTATCCAATAGGTACACTGCACAAAAGTTGCCTTTAAAATCATTTTAATATA
>JAUZST010023038.1:0-31690 GCA_034779995.1 Parotocinclus haroldoi
CGAGCTTATTTACCCCACACATAGTCATGGGGACAGGACACGAGCTTATTTACCCCACACATAGTCATGGGGACAGGACACGAGCTTATTTACCCCACACATAGTCATGGGGACAGGGCATTATTTACTCATTTACCCATATGATAAATAATATAATTGATTAATTATTGTAATTTTGTTTTAGACTTATAATGAACTCTAAGTGAATGACAAACTTATTCATTTTTTTTATTTTCTTCTTTTTCTTGTGTTATGAAGACAAGAGTCTTAATCTCGTCACGCTCTAGAAGCGGTCTTCACAAACTCATCTCAGGTGTAACGAACTCAGCTCTGGAGGTCCTGACCCCAGCACTAGTAACGGTCCTGAAAATATAACTTACACTGCTCACAAAAGTGAGTGGATATTTCATTACTTTTTGGGAGCAGTGTAGCTGTGCATCACAGCCAATGGTCCCAGCAGCTTTTGAACCACAGGAGAACATTTGCAAATCTGTTTACACCAACCGGTTTCTGAGACAATTCTGATCTTCTTTGACATACTACATGACCACCTTCAAATGGCAAAAATTTGCCCTTGTTCCAATATGGCGGCTTTCATCTTGCAGATAGTTCCTAAACTACCGGCCCCCTCACCCATTACTTACTGGGGTATTCAGATCTATCATTCTCCCTTTCGTTTCTGAATTAAAAGAGTGTCCTGTGACTTTTGACTCATCCTGTACATTTTATACTGGTACCTACTGATAATGACATCAGTGGCAGCTTTGGAACTAGAACTGGTATAAGTTGGTTCCGGTACTTTTTAACCAGAGTGACATGCATTTTGTATTGTACTTCAATTATTCAAGTTTATATCCGACAGTGTGGTTCCTTTTGGTACTGGAACCAGAACACTTGGAACCGTACTGGTGCTGGAACTGGGACCTGCTATAACAAAAATATTTAGCTACAGTTACAGCAGGAACCTACTGTCAATGAAAGGGTTTGCATTTGGTACTAGAACTGGTTGTTTAATTACTCGCGTTAATGATGAGTTAATGAATTTAAGCTCCTGTTCCTCTGACTTAACATTTGCTAAAGTATTTATCCTCCTTTAACATCCCAAATCATAAGAAAAGTTGGTATGATTACATAATAAGATAGCAGCTAAGGTACCGTTCGGTGAATCATGACGTGCACGACACTTTTTTTTTTTTGTTCGGGGAACTGCCGTTTTCCTTAATGGATAAACTGTGTAGGTCCCAGACAGTTCATTAGTTCCAGGTCTGTTTCAGAGCTCCACAGCGGGAGCCTGTCTGATAACGACTCCTCTCATAACTAACCCAGTCACATAAAGCGTAATGAATGCAGCTCGACACAGAGACGGAGGTCGTCCAAATAACTACGGCGGACATGAACTCGCAATGTCCCCAACCAGGCCGACATGACGGAGCTGATTCTTCCCGTCTCCGGAATGAGTTAATGAGCTCGCTCTTCCTGCGCTCAGCCTGAAGGGGGTCAGGACATGGATTACGGGAGAGTACCCACAATGCTCGGCTTTCCAACAATTACATCTCCACAGCGATTTCGGGAGGGGTTTGAGCCGTGACGGTCAGACGATCGACTGAACTTTAGTCTCGTCTTAGTCTGTTAGATTTCGATTTTCAAATATGTAATTGGTTATGACATCACAAAGACCAAAGCTCTACACAATACAGACCCAAAATTACATTTAGCAGATTCCCCTATCCAGAGCGACTTACAATCTCACAACCCATGCCATTCTGAATTTACGACTTTGATCAGGGATCAGGTTGGCAGAAGTGGGATTTGAACTCGGGATCTTCTGGTCTAAAATCCACCACATTCCAACAAAACCCATCAAAATACATGTTACATGTAGCAAAAGATGTACTCAATTATTAGATCAGATTTTTGTGTTTATAGTAGGGCTGTACCGATCCGATATTCTGTATCGGTATTGGCTCGATATGTGACAAAATCACTGGATCAATGCATGGATGGAGGAAAAACAGTTTAATCCCATATCTTTCCTATCACGTTTATGCTTCACTACAATACGAGTTAAAACTGTTAGCTAGCGGCGTGGTTATCATGTCAGCTGTGTGGAGTTATTTTAAGCTCAAGGATGATAAAAGTAAAAGAGCCGAGGGCAGCGTATGCAATGTCAGCGTTTCAAGAGGTGCTAGCAGCGTATCGCTCTGATATCGGTATCACCAGATGTTCAAGTTTGCAGTATCAGTATCGGTATCGGGCATTAAAAAATGGTATCGGACCAGCCCTAGTTTATAGAAGATCCGTTTCCAAGTTTTCTTCCTTATATTGTTTTGTTTAGGGATTTTCCTTGCCACTGTCGACCCAGGCTTGCTCAATTTGGGATTGGCAAGAAGCTGCTTTAAGACAATGCTACATTGTAAAGAAAACCTACAGAAACACTATGAAAATAAATCAGACTTTTACCGTGATATTAGGAACCTTTTATAAGGGATGTCTAGATATTTCTCTGTCTCTCTCATTAGCTCCTTGCAGCAATCTGCTGCAGTAGCAGTATTGATCTTATCTCTGTGATCTGTTATCTGGCATGTGTGTGTGTGTGTGTGTGTGTGTGTGTGTGTGTGTTAATCGGCGCTCCAAGCGTGTTGTGTTAAGCCCAGTCCCCTGACTGCACTAATTGGCTGAGGATTAGCATACTTTAATACAACATATGTTCATTATGTAGATATGGCTCTGTGTGTGTGTGTGTGTGTGTGTGTGTGTGTGTCAGAATGCAAATAGCACACAAGCAGTCAGGTCAGAGGTCACGGATGTTTGCTTCTACAGATTTGGCTTCATTTTAGCATATAAAAGTAAACAGAGTGAGCAACGCCGGCGGCTAAAGCTTTACTCAATCCTAATCCCTCCCCCTTTTCTCTCATCGTCCCGACTCGGCACACACTCACTCACCAGACTCCTCTGTGTCTTCATCCTCTGTACAATCTTCCCCAAAAGTTTGTGCACCCGGGGCTACATGGCATGTTTTATTTATTTTCTTTCATGTTTTATTCCTGGCCAGTTCTGCATTAGCTCTGGTGGTTATCACACTACACAGGGGCCCGGACAGGACGGGCCCCCATGCGGTCGAGCTAAGGGATTATCTCTTGACTGGCCTCCTTTCTCCAGCATGTGACCCTAACCCTGCTGGAAGGCACCACTGGGATTCGGTCTTAACCCGCTGTGGGACCAGAGTGACACGTGTTTACAGAAGCTCTGCATGGAACGAACGTGGATCAACGACAATTCTGCACCTTTAAACGCACAACTGTGCTGACTGGACATTATTACAGTAAAAATAAAGGCTATTTTCACATGAAAGCTGCGTGTCAACGATATGTAAATCTGTCAGGGATTCTGCTGAAAACGGCACTGCATCTTTTATTTACGTACATTCACAATAATGATGTAAAATACAGTAAGGCACCGTCACGCCCCTGTGTACGTCCAAACCATAACACTTAAGAGGATGATACAATGGGCAGGATACTTTTTCTAAAAATGCATGGACAGACAGAATTAGGATCAGCCAGATGAAGCAGAGACTCGCCGAGTGATTATGAACCAGGTTCTATAGTTATAAATTAGAGAGAATATACAAACATGCAGTACTACTTACAACAGGACAGATACGTACACTTACAAACAGCATTTACAGCTTGGTACAAATAAGCAGAGGGAATTCAAACACAAACGCATGATGAACTTACCCAAAAAAGTCTCTAAACACATCAACCGAGTCAGAAAGCATAAGCATAAGCTCTAAAACTCCCGCCTTTGCTCGCGGATACGCAGCGTTGATCGGCTGTTTACGGCCACAAGTCATTTAAGTGAACGGACCGCGATCAGATGTATCACTGTATCAGTGATCACTGTAGGAGCTCATGCATAGGTACGTCTAGCCCTCTTTTAGGGGCAGTACTAAACTGAGTAAGGGCAGCACAATACTCGGTGGGTAGCACCGCTGCCTCACAGCAAGAAGGTCCCGGGTTCAAACCCAGGGTGGAGCGGCCTGGGTGGAGTCTGCATGTCCTCCCCGTGTCTGCGTGGGTTTACTGCAGGTACTCTGCTTTCCTCCCACAGTTCAAAGACATGCGTGTTAGGTTAATTGGTGTCTCTAAAGTGCCCTTTAGCATTTGGCTTTGTGTGTGTGTGTGTCTAGGGTTGTTCCCGCCCTTGTGTCCAGAATTGCCGGGTTTCCACCAGCGGTTCCCTTGTGGATTAAGCGGAAGATAATGAATGGATGAACTAAATTAAGTCCCGGCACCTCTAAAAATAAAGGTAAAGAGTCACTTTTTTTATGTCAGTTTTATCCATGATGAAAATGTTAAAACCATAGAAAGCATGGAACGTAAACATAATATTTTAACAACAAAAATACTCCCTGGCCTCGCAAACGGTATGACCCACGTTCCTACCTTGATACGGGGTTATCTCTCTTTGTTTCATTCTATATTTCATTAAGGAATATTTCATTTTGGAGTATCCCCTCATTTGTGTGAGCAGTATATTTTCTTGTTTATTGCTCATTATCGCTTCCTTCTGATACAGTTTCGTAAATCATGCGAGGATCACAGGCTCTGCATCGAAGGAGGTTTTTCAGATTTGCTGTTGTCCCAGTGTTTCCTCTACCCAAAAACGATAGTCCAAAAGGACAGTAACATTTACAGTTCTTTGATCAAACTAACAAACAAACAAACAAAAAAACAGGGGTGCATGGTGTCTGGTGTCATTAGTTGCTCTGATCCCAGAACCGCCCCCGATCTAATGCCCTTGAGGGTTACATTTTGGTGCCATGGCATCCTCACTCAACAGGTCAAGAGGGACTGGAAGTTATTGCCCTCCGATTTATTCTGAGGAGCCAGTTCATTAAAAAAGCAGGTATTAAACTAAGCAGGACTCACACAAGTACTAGCTAGTGCCGAAGAAATAACGAGACAAATTTATCTAGTCAACATGTGTCTAGAACCGAATTAGACAAGCTCAAAGGTTCAATAGTGCTACATATGAATAAAGTTAAAACCTAATCATAAATGTCTCGAGATCACACCCAGGTGTCGGTCGTGCTAAACTAGCAAGCCATATTAGTTTTTTTATTCTACCCTTAGATTAGGAGACATTTATTATTTACATGTTTCTGCCTTCATTCTTTCTTTACAGTCTAAATTCCTGTTCTTGAATAAGACCACAGAAATCACTGTGATACCCCCTCATTACAGAAAGAGAGTAATAAGGGGCTTCGAGGGGTTTGTGGGGCGTCACATGGGTCACCCAAACTGTGTGTAATGCCAGACTGAAGAGGTGAGAGAACCCAGTGTTGATTACTAAGTTACTGCAGTGTGTGTGTGTGTGTGTGTGTGAGAGAGAGAGAGAGAGAGAGAGAGAGAGAGATTGCACTATGAACTGCTCTTATTTCATCAGGTATCAACACTTAATCACTCTTCATCAACACATACGCACTAATCCCGCCCACAAACTCTGATTGGCTGAAAGTCCTTCCATAACATCACACATTCCCTTGATTAACTTCAGTACATTTGATGTGTTCTCTTCACATTTTTAGAAATATAAAAGTCTCAATTTTGCGCCAATTATCTTTTTTGCACAGGTTCAAGTCTCAGCACTGCCAGTCTGTCACTGATGGGCGCTTAACCCTACTGTACATTACAGTTAGGCATTTTTAAGATGCCCTTATCCGGAGTCTTATAATCTAAGTAGTTGTTTTAAGGCTTTTTCTCCAGGACCCAACAGTGTTAACTTGGCAGAGGATGGATTTGAAGCCTGGACCTTCTGGTCAGTGGAGCCAGTGTCTAAGCTTTTATTCAATAGTGCACAGACTCCAGAACATTTTTCTCATAAGGAATAATGTAAACTGAATTAATCTTTTCCAGATCCTCTGTAAATCCCCCCTGTATAATTTATATATCAGATAAATCCATCATAAATTAACTAGATCATGAACTGATGAGTTTAATATAATCTACACTGGATCATTCACACTTACATTAACCTACAGTCATCCAAAATCATTCAGAATCAAGCTTATTTTGTTAGAAAGTCGTAAAAATGTCATGGAATTTACTGATTAATGGCTTGCAAATAAAAGGTGCAAACAAAACAGTTACTGGTGAACTCAGGGTGCCCGATAGCCAAGAGGATTCGGTTCCTGTTTTCCTTTCAGTTAGCTGTCATTACTAAACTTTTTGAGACTTATTTACACTAAGAATACATAATTGTAATGGGATATTATGAATCTGATTCACTGAATCACTCTGTACTGAATCACAAATTGAGTTTTGACTTAAACAAGTCACTCGGCTTGCCTCACGCAAGTACTAGCTAGTGCGTAAGAAATAACGAGGCAAATTTATCTAGTCAACATGTGTCTAGAAAAGAATTAGACGTTTCAAAGTTTCGAATTCAAAGTTTAAATGGTGCTACATATGAATAAAGTTAAACCCTAATCATAAATGTCTCTTGAGATCACACCCAGGTGTCGGTCGTGCTAAACTAGCAAGCTATATTAGTTTTTTTATTTAGATTAGGAGATCACCTGTTAAATCCCAGGATTTGCATCCCTTAAACTCCAAGTGTAGCTCCTTAGGTGTCGCTTTTTATGGAACGATTTATCTTTGGAAGATGATAAAACAATACCACATGCTGTAATATGTGCTCAGTAATAGTGATCAGATTATGAGATTCACTGGCACAATCTCTTGGAGATGATGAAAACTACACCGAGATTTCAGAACAACAACAAAAACTGCCTTTTAAGACCCGGGGACGTGCGTGCATTTATTAACATGACAAAACAAACAAAACCACATGCTGCACACATTATAAAGGCATGGTTGTAGAAGAAGAGGGCACAGGTACTGGACTGGCCCGTCTGCCCCAACAGAATAAGTGTGGAGAATTTGTAAGGGAAAAAGAGTGCAAACGTATCTGCCTAAATAAAAAAGAGACTCACGTTGTCCCATTTCCAGATATCTGAAGACGCACTGTGACCCCCGGTGGCCATTCATGACCTCTTGGTGGTGACTCTTGGGAGGAACGTGTCAGGTTTCACTCCTGAGTGTAATTACAGTATCGGATCTCTCAGCAGAGGTTATACACACCCTGACCCAAGGTGACGGCGGTGTGGTACAGCGGCAGTAAGACGAATGTGTGTGTCGCGGACTTGAGAAAAAGGCCCGGTGTTAAGGCGCAAAGGGAACGCGGGCGCTCCCCAACACTTTATTCATCATTACAGCAGTACGGTCACTAAGGTGCCATGAGTTTCACCTTCTAATCAGTGACGTTCACGCTGCTGTAACACGGGTCACACCCAACCACACTTCCACATTAACATGACGTCCCCTTTGCCCCTGAAGGGCTTTTATCCAGATTTTGGAGCTAGAATGACACTTGCGCTCACCATGAGTGCATTAGTGAGGTCAGGAAGTGGAGTTTGGTGCTCACAGTTCATCCCAAAGTTGCTGGATGAGATTACGGAAAGGCCCTTCCAAACTGCTCTGCATTTATAGAAAGATGATCTAGCTTTAGGATTTTCTGCCCCTGCAACTCTCTGGTTCAACCCAAACCATCATTAAGCTCAGTCGCGACCTTATTTGGTGGACTCAGAACTCAGAAGTTGTCGAGAGCCGAGTCTGATGTGTCTGAAGTAACCCTAATTAGAAACCGAGCTTTCTTCTGTTGTTATTGAATATTCAAAATTCAGTGCATTTGCACCTGATCGCCTTACTTTGTCACGTCCACAAAATCTGGTTCAAACAATCACCACACAGAGCGTCCCATTTCACCGCAGTCCATGAATAACCCACGAAAACAGTAAAGAAATGAATAGTCTGCCTTAATGGCTGAAAGTAAGACTACAGCCGTGCTGTAATCTGAAGTTATGTATTATCTAAAATTATATTATACAAACTCTACGATCAAATATGATATTTTTTAGAACGAATTATAATCAGGTTTCAAAATATACAGTGTAATGTATGTTTTTTTTTTCTGACGTTTCCTCCTTTTTATTATTGTGTGATGAAAATCTTAATCTTGATCTCGCTCTCGCCTCACTTCTGCTCTCGGTCTCGACTCGGACCCGTCTCTAGCGGTCTTGACCACAACATTAGTTCCCTTTCCACCAAGCTTTGCACTCTACATACAAACAGGATCTGACGTGCAACAAATCAGCACCCAGCACATCATGTGATGCTCCCTGATTTATCACAGCAGCGCTGCATTAACACTCGATAACACGAGGAACATGAGACTTTAAGGCTCTCCTGAAATCTTCTCTTGAGCTCAGTTTTCGGGTGAGGGCACTGCCTCACCTGAGCGCCTCAAGCTCTTGACCTGACCATCTTACTCATCTTACCTCTTATCATCTGATCTAAGCTCCTCGGCGGCTCGCATTTCAATTTACTTTAGATCACAGCACTAAGAAGGTCAGGTCAAAAGCTTGTAGCACTCGGGCTGTCCACCACGGCGACTGAAAGAGGGGAGGCCAGTCAGGGGATCTTCCCAGGATGCTGGCATTAATCTATCGCCCTAGGCATGCCTACAGCCCAAACGAAGCAAGGAAAGACTAAATGCCATAAAGAAGAAAACAAAACGTGGTGGGACTGTGGTGGCCTAGCGGTAAAGGTACTGGACTATGGACCAGACAGTCAAGGGTTTTAATCACACCTCTGCCACAGTTGGGTCCCTGAGTGAGGCCCTTAACCCACAATTGCTTGTATTGTAAGACTGTATTCATTGTAATCTGCTCTGGATAAGGGCGTCTGCTAAATAACCTAAATGTAAAACACAAACCATTGTGGATTAATTTTGGATTATGAGGCTCCCCCGAGCCCCCGGTAACCCTCTAACATATAAACTCACACAACGGCAACAGGTCGATCTCATAAAAGACCTTCTAAGAAAACCTATGAGACATGGTTCTGTTAACAGCAATTTACGTTCGCAAAGATTTTATTTCCGCAGAAAAACTGTACTGCGATATACAGGTTTGATTTCTGCCTCGTTTCAGGTTGAACTGCGTCTCTACAGTTCATAAATTCCTCCTCGTTGGATCTCTCCATCATTTCATGTTTCTCCCTCTCCCTTTTCATCTGGAACTTCATAAAGTCTCTCCCTCTCCTTCTCTCTTTGTCTCGTTCTCCAGTTTGCTCGACATCTCCATGCTTTTGTCTATCTCTTCCTGTCACACCCACCACATGCCTCTCACTCACTCCTGAACTGTTTCTGGATCTCTCACGCCCTTTATCGTAGGATGAAAGCCCTCCGTTTGTTTCTCTTACACAAAATCCACAAACGAATCCAACATGCAGTTTCAGTAAGCATCAATAAAAAACTCTTTTAGGGACGTCCACATTGGATCAGAAGCTCTCTCTTTTGGTTTGAAAATATGACTAGCATGAATAGCATTTATAAAGATAATATATAAATATATATATATATATAAAACCTCTGGATGCTTCTTAACCAATTAGATTGTTAACTAACAGTTATAACTGTTTTTCCTTGCCACTGTCGCCCTTGGCTTGTCCACAGAGCTAAGTGAGCAAGCCTCATGCTACCAGAACGAACGAAACTTAAAGACCAATACTCAAAAAAGAAGCAAACCTGCACGGGAAGCCTGGATGATGTCATGTAAACGCATAATGCACATTTGGATTATGAGGCTGCATGTGGGTACAGCCCGTGATCGATTGGCCCTCTAACCCTAGAATTATTAAAAGTGAAATATTAGCGCATACTTCGTAAAAGACATATAAAAAAAAAACTTCTAAGAAAACCTATGGCATATGTGGTTGCGTTAAAAGCAATTTATGTTCGGAAAGGTTTTTTTTTTTCTTCTCGCGTCTCAATTACAGGTTGGAGGAGTTCCCTCCTCTCTGCATTTCTCCATCCCTTCATGTCTCTCCCACTCCCTTTTCATCTTCTAGTTCATAAAGTCTCTCCCTCTCTTTCTTATTCTCCAGATGGTCAATTCTCCAGGCAAGTGCCATAGATAACCGCAGTTGTGATGTAATTCACAAAAACGCACTCCCTCTGATGACTGATAGCTTTTACACAACAGCTCAGTCGAACAGTTAAGTGCAAACAAACGAAGAGTAAAGGTCCAAAGAACTCAAACTAAAAGGAAAATTCCTCCATTCGTTCATTCAAGGCTGGAAATTAGTTATTTTTTTGGGATTGCTCTGTTATTTTCTGTTTCCATTTGGCTTTTTCAGATTGTAAGCTTGAACTGTTGTATGAAGAAGTTTATACTGCTCTTATTGCTCTATTTTACAGATTGTTTAAAGGATTTATTAAAGGATTATTGTCCCCATTCATCACTATTCCCACATGAACGTGCTCTTTGTTCTGAGTGTTCTGTTAACTCGTTACCTAAGCTAGACAGAAAGCACAGGCAGACCAAACACCACATGATCCAGCGTTATTAGGAATAAAAGCCCAAGCGCTGGGCTCTGTCCGGTCCGGTCCACGGTAGCGGGGGCGAGAACACACCCTGTAATATACTGACTGTAATATATGTTTCCTCCGCAGTGGCAGTAAATCAGCGCGCAGGCTCCGTGTCGCACACTCACATGGTTCTGCTTAACGTTTTGAGCCTTTTACAGTTCTTATCCACGGCTAAGTGGCCCGGGAGCGTCTGGAGGTCGGCGACCCCGTGCTGTTTTACCAACGGCCGGCACGGCGGCAGCGGTTAGAGCTATTTGGCGGATTTATTATTGAGCTGCTCGTAGAATGAAAGAGCACATTTCCTGTCTCGGTAGGAGGTTCCTGATTAGAGCCGGACTTCCCTGAGGACCCGAGTCGATCCCCTGCCCAGTTTGCTCCTGTCTGTTTGTGTGAAGTTTTCGTTTTTTTTTTTTCTGATGAATACAGCTGCAATTAATAACAGCAGTAGCCTTTAGATTATTGAAACGCTTCTTTTTGTAAAAAAGGCTGTTGCGAATATGTGTGTCCCAAACGAAGCGGACCATCCTGACCCCTCTCGTGACCTCGACGGCCCCCCACACACTGTAAGGAACGTAAGCTAAATAAATCAACGTCTAGATTTACGTCAGGGATCTCTGAATGTATGACAAGTGATTATTTACATACAGTTAACACACACACACACACACACACACACACACACACACTGTATAAATTAAAAGCATATTTTTCTGTTTGATCTGATTTGACCAGGCTGATCCTGTACTTCCAAACAAACCCTGATCTCAGGTTTAAAATTGAACACGTGTGCTCATTGCTGGCTTATCTGTATGTTTATCATTTTCCATTTTACTGCCTATGAAATGTTTATTTGCTACCGTTTGCGAGCTGCTCAGGAGAAAAAACATCGGATCCAGGTGTTGAGTCTGGCAGCTAAATATCCAGTAAACCCATTAAGTTCGTTACGCACTAAAGATTTTGGGGCCTGGTTCAGACTGTTTTCCATTAAGCAGATGAACTGAGTTGACACTAAAGTGGACATTACTCTGCCATGGATAAGATATAAAAAAACAAATGAACACAAAATAATATTTTTAATTTACCACCTGGCAGCATTTGGACCTGGACACAGAAACGGTTCTGCAGAATTCCCCTTGTGGAGCTCACTCTTTTGTGGAACTACTTTTGTTCCAAGGCCTGAATTCAAACCCCTGCGTGATGCTAAAGTGACGTATAAAACACAAATTTCGTTTGGACGACTCAAAATCGTGTCGAAGCGAAGACTGACGCAAAGAATAAGAATCCTCTTTAGAGTGCTCCTATTCTGTCCTCCCACTATTTATTACCCCTTCTGGCATATTCTGTATTTGTACTAGGGCTGTACCAATTCGATATTCTGTATTGGTATCGGCCCGATACCGAAAATCACTGGTCCTGAGATCAGATGGGGGGAAAAAAACAGATTAATCTGATATCTTTCCTATCACGTTTATGCTTTACTACAATTTGGACGACGCCGTAAACACAGATGCGTCATGTGATCAATAGTTGAAGGTCAAGTTAAAACTGTTAGCTAGTGGCGTGGTTATCATGTCAGCTGTGTGGAGTTATATTATGCTCAAGGACGATAAGTAAAAAGAACCGAGAAGTAAAAAAACCGAGGGCAGCGTATGCAATGCCAGTGTTTCAAGAGGTGCTAGCAGCGTATCGCTCCGATATCGGTATCACCAAACATGCAGTATCAATATCTGTATCAGTCATAAAAAACTGGATCGAGCCAGCCCTAATTTGCACAGTGTTATTATTTGCACAGCAGCAAACTTGTGGTTCGCACACCATCTCTGGTGAGGTGAGGTCTGGCAGGCAAAGGCGAGTACCATAGATAATCACAGCCGTGATGTTATGAGCAGTACACGCTCCCTGCTGTGTTCTATTGCTTTTCAAGAACTTTTGGCAACAAAATAAAGAAAACAAATGACTGAAAAATAAAATGAGTAAAAAATTGAACGATAGTATTTCTTTCTTTATTAGAGCTGATCTGAGTACGCATGACTGTTTTTTACGTAACTTTTTAAATACTGATGTAACCTTGTGTTTGTTGGAAAACAGCAACTGATGCTGAAATCTACAACTAAACAAACAAAAAAACATTAAAAAGGTTGTTCTGTTCCTTCCATCCTTTAGATCTTTCAGATGTTTAGAACGTGAACTTTCCAGGACTGTTGAATCACCAGCAGCGTTCGGGGTTCGGTGTAGAGTCACCATGGTGCCATAGTGCTGTAATAATCCCTGAATCACTTTATCACAGCTTTAATTATTCGTCTTCAGTGGCCATAAATGAACCCTCGTCTTTCTTTCCCTTCATTGGACAGGGCCAATTGTGTCTGTGCTGTACCAGGCCAGGCCAGGCCAGAGGCAGAGGCAGACTCTATTTTTAATGAGGTTCATGCAGCTGTACATGTGTAATTACAGCGATACGGTGTGGAGGATCAAGGGTGGATACAGATAAGGGATATGTAGCTGAAGGAACCAACCAAAGCAGTGATTCTGAGATGGAAGCCTCACTTATAATAAAGACCTCTGAGAAGCTCTCAGTTAAAGTGGTGTTTATAGTTTTGTGTACTGTACCTGGCTCCGATGTAGAGGGTACGGTTGACCTGCAGGACTCTCTGGATGTGTAAGGGCTCCTGGTTTAGAGAAGAGCGATGAGCTCTACCAAGGAACACCGCGTACTTCCGTACAACTGCACCGAACGAGAGAGAAATAGAGAGAGAGAGAGAGAGAGACAGACAGACAGAGAAAGAGGTGTTAAAACCCTGTAAATATTAAATGCATTTAATAATCCGATCGTAGTAGGGATTTCTGCAATGATCCTGATCATTCAGTGGTCGTGTAAACAGCAAACCCTGATATAGAGATCTGATTAAGAAATCCAAAAAAGAGATTTTAATCTCAGTCATCAGATTTTTCAGAGCATGTATATTAGAGATAGAGTAGAAGAAGATAAAACTTAGTTTTTAAACTTTAAACCTTGAACAGGACTGGTATTAAAAACAAAAACAAGCTGCTACCCTGTGCACTGATCTCATCGTTATCGTTTAGACATTTTACGATGGGCTGGGACTCGAACCCAGGACTCTGAAAGTGTGAGGTGACGGCACTAATAATGTGATATTATACGTACTGTATATAGACAGAGCGAATATTCAAGTCCATCACTTACTCACGGTCTCACATTTCAGATTCTTGATACTGGACTGACCCCTGGGATGACATGGGTCAATATTACTAATCAATAAACCATAGCCTGCAGATCTGGCTCTCAAACGAAGCTTGTAACAAGGAGCAGATCCAGTAAGAAACGCCTCCAGTGATTAAATCTGAAACTCATTTAATTTGCTCATATTTTTCACTCTTAATTCTATTTGTGCCGTTTACACAAAAACGACGGATTAGCTGAGCGGCGCGAGTGAGAGGAGCCACGGACTGCGTACCATTAAAGTTCCTCACTGGGCCTTATCCCATTGTATATACGTTCTAATAATCCGTTTAAGCTCTGTTAAGGCTAGTCTAAACGAGGTCATTAACTCAAACGGCTCTCGATCTCAATAAGCCGAGGATCGTGACTAATTGAGCGGTTTAGGGATCATTAGGGCTTTTGATTCTGTCTGGGTTTATTTACATTTCGTTAATAAGGGTAATGACTCAGGACACCGATTCTGAATCAGCTCTTTGACTTAAGTGAATGGACTAAGCTGCAGGAATTAATTACGCTCCAGTCTTTACTGCACTTTATGAACATATGAAATGCAGGCATGTTAGAGGTCACGGTCTTTCTATGTCACTGTCGTGTAAATTCTCTCGAAAAACAGCGTGCAAACAGGTAATCGTTCCATTCTACTGTTACCCCTGTGCTAAAACAGCATCTTCAGAGTAGAAAGAAAAGTTTAAGAGACTCAAAGGAAAGTTTATGTACTTTTAGAGAATAAAACGGGTCTGATTTCCGAGGCAGGTTGTTAAAACCAAATCCCGTCATCATTTCCTTCAGTTCCTTGATTATTGAATCTGAATTTGTTAGATGAAGCTCTTAATGTGAATCTGATCAGTCAGAATGATTAAAGTTGGATTTGTAGATCATGAGCAGCTCGGTCGGGTTTAAGATCCCGACTTAACAGATCCATGAATGAAGCTCCGATCAGCCATGGATGGTGTTTAATGAAAGACGACGAGTTTAAACACCGGCAAACGACGTGTTGGAGAAAAGAAAATAAGGAGCTGATGGAAGCGATAAAGCTGCTGGTGCTGCATAACTCTCCCGTAACATTTCTTACTGAATCCATTAAGAGCCTGGGACGTTTGATTTTACTCTACTGACTTTTTATCATGATCACGATCATTAAAAAAGAGTTTGTAGTTTTTAGTTCTGAGCTGTATTTCACCCTGTTTTTGCCCGTGCAGGTCCAAGGTGTATCTGGAGATCGATAACCAGCACTGCGTTCAGACCTCCAACAACTGTTTTTCCCGCACAGACCAGGCTGCCGCCTTCATCGCTGCCGAGAACATGAAAGCGAAGCTGATCTACCCGCTCTACTCCGTAGGCAGCGAAACAGGTCTCGAATACTAAGCCACACACACACACACACACAGTAGATAAGTACACTACCACTGTCTAATTCATCAACCAACAGACCCAATAACTCTAGTAATCAAACATCTCACCTTTTATATTGCAGTTTAATACAGATATTAGTCGCCTAACGTCCACCAAACATTCATATTTAGTAATAACGTGGTGCCACGGTTAAAAACCTGATATTTACACCCTTTTCTGAGGGACACCAAAAAGTAGGGTTTATAGCACAGTCCCATTTAACGCTGTTTATTGTTCGATTTTAAGACAAAGAAAACGTCATCAGACTATGACCTTCAGTCACGTAAACACAAATGTTCATTTATTGACGAAGGTATAGGGTTTTGTTATGATTTCCACAGCTTGGATAAGTGATTACTAATTCGTCAGATGAATCTATTAATGTTAATTTTATCAGTCTGAAATGTAAAAGAAGGTAATATATGGGATAAGTAGGTTAATAACCTTCATCTTATCTGACCACATTTGCATATGTGAACGTACGAATATGTCCTTCCAGGCTCACCTGTCAGCACCCCCAGTCCCATCCTCTACCTGATTGGTGTGGCAGCAGCCATCGTCCTGCTCATCCTCATTTTGGGAGTTCTGATTGCCAAGCGTAAGCGTGAGCACGGCATTCTCTGGCTGCCCGATGGCTTCTTGACCAAGAAGGACATCAAACGGAGAGAGCCCGTCGGCCAAGACGACTTTGGGATGAAGTGAGTCGGGAACAAACGCGCTCTGGTGCTGCATGGGGCACAGTGTAGTGTGGAATTAGATATGGGCAGTGATCAGATTCACTTGAGATCAATCTTTTGTGTCATTTCAGTCCCTAAATCCCCATACTATATATTTTTGATCGTCTATAGATTAAAAAGGCTGTATATAATCAATATCTACACTTTATTACGTACACCTCCTTGTTTCTGCTCTTAATGTCCGTTTCATCAGCTCCACTTAACCATAAGGTCATTTTGTAGTTCTGTAATTACAGACTGTAGTCCATTTTTTTTCTCAACATCCTTTGTTTATCCCTTTTACTTTGTTGTCTCTAATGGTCAGGACCCCCACACGACCCACACAGATCAGGTCCTGTTTGGGTGGTGGACACTGACGTGGCGATCTTCTGTTAAAAAATTTTAAAATCAGATTTATCCTCTGCTGTAATAAACACACACCACACATGTAGACACACCACACACAGTTGTATTACACACACACACAAAGTCGCAGGCAGCCAAAAGTTTTGGGACGCCCCTGCACACGGCCAAAAGTATAGGGACGTTTGACTAATTTATTGAGTAATATGTTGAAAGTGAAAAGCCCACAGCTTTGTTTCCTTCATTTAAAATACAGATTATGGTTCAGAGTATCGTACGGTTCAGAGTATCGTACTGAGTGCGCACCACTTGCCCGGGTGCACCCAAAATGGGGAGTAGCTGTGTTCTGCACAAGATAAGGTCCCTAGGGAGTAATTGAGCAAGCTAAACCCAGTTCTTCTCTCTCAGGAACCTGCAGAAGCCACAGGACGGAAGCCTGATGGACGGCAGCTCAGGTCATCACTGGCCAGAGGAAGAGCATCTATCCAAGAAGCCCAGGGTGAGAACAGTCAAAACAGAAAAACACGACGGGCGTTTATTCGGCGTATAAATGGAGTTCCATTGGTTTCATACTCGTTTTTCTTCCTCAGATGGAGGATAAGCCTCTGTTACCTGGCGGAGTGGATACCAGCGTGGATCGACGCCAGTGGACTCAGCAGCACCGTAAAGCCGCCGACATCACTCTGACCCCGCCTCAGGCCGATATGGATATGGACGGCCTGGACGTTAACGTGAAAGGACCAGGTATGAATGGCGCCGTGTGTGAATGTTACAGGAGGGATAGTAAAAGGTTCTTAAGCTAAATATCAGACCTCTGTGTTTCCCTCAGATGGTTTCACCCCCCTCATGCTGGCGTCGCTGCGCTCCGGGGGCAGCCCCGAATGCGTCAGCGTTTTGGCCGACGAAGAGGAGGAGAGCGGGGTCGACGAGCCCGGTACGAACATCATCAGTGACCTGATCTCTCAAGGCGCCACCCTCAACGCCCAGACCGAACGAACCGGAGAGACGGCTCTGCACCTGGCTGCCCGCTACGCCCGCGCCGACGCCGCCAAGAGACTGCTGGACGCCGGAGCAGACCCCAACGCGCACGACAACATGGGGCGCACGCCGCTACACGCGGCCATCGCTGCCGACGCACAGGGGGTTTTCCAGGTCTGAGAGCACTCTTAAGAACAAATCAACTAGGGTTCGATTCAGAACAGTTCAAATTTCAGTTCTGCTTACCGGCCATCTGTAATGCTGTAATCTTATCCGATTTATATTAATCTCCTTTTTAATTGTTATTGTTCTGCACAACGTTCACTGCGTATCTCATCTTGCAGTTTCCAAGATTCAGTAGTCCAAATTGTTCAGACTGATTGTGCGGTCTGAGATAGTATACAGCTTTTTAAACGGACACACAGTTTCCACGTAGTCCAAAGAAATGGAAGGTTTTGGCAAATTCATTGTACCACAGAGATACGAATAGGGACACCATAGCATCATCTTAGCAACCAGATAGCATGGCCATAGGAATACCATAGTGGCACCATTGCATCCACCTGAAATAGCCACACAGGTAGGAACCACATAGCAACCAGCTGGGACACCATAGCTACCACCTAGCAACACCATAGCTACCCCATGACAAATCATAGCAACTACCTGGGACACCATAGCTACCTCTTTGCTACACCATAGCATCTACCTGGTATACCATAGCAACCACCTGAGATATCATAGTTACCCCATAGCAACTGGCTGGGACACAAAAGCAACCACAGACCAACCGGCTGGGACACAATAGCTACCACCTAGCAACATCAAACCTAAAATATTCCAAATCATAGCAACCACATAGTAATGACTTGGTAACAACAAAGCCCTAACCCACCAAAACTGATGCACCTTATTGATCATCAGGAAACTTAATGATAGAAGCTTTGCTAGCTAGTAATGAATTATTCCTGTAAGAGGAAGGAAGGAACACCTCATGATGTTAGCCCTTACAAAGCTCCTCCTGCCGTGTTTCAGATCCTTATCCGTAACCGGGCGACAGAACTGGACGCCCGCATGAACGATGGCACGACTCCTCTCATCCTGGCAGCTAGACTGGCCGAGGAGGGCATGGTGGAGGAGCTGGTGCACTGCCACGCCGATGTGAACGCTGTGGACGACCACGGTGAGTAACCCGTAAAGGCATCCCACGCATCGGCGGGCGCTCGTAGATCTGTTAAAAGTGCCAGCATTTACCTGATTTACTCGTGACCTCGTCTCACCTGCAGGTAAATCTGCCCTGCACTGGGCTGCTGCTGTTAACAACGTGGAGGCCGCCCTGGTACTGCTGAAGAACGGTGCCAACCGAGACATGCAGGACAACAAGGTCAGCATCTTCCTTCTGCTTCAGTCGTTAGTTCTTTACTCGTCAGGCGTATAGGAATGCAGTCGCTCCCACAAGAGCTAGTGGTGTAACCGAACGGCTCTGTTTTTGTTTTTATAATTCTATAATAATAATCATAATTTATTATATCATGCAGTAGTAGTTCAAAGTGCTTTACAGTACTAGATAAGGTGAAGCGCAATTAAACACTGAAAACACAGGGATCAGATTTAAAAAGATGCTTTGTTAAAATGAATGAAAGTCAGCATGTCACATGATGCAAGCCTACGGTAAGATTAAACGTATTAAAACAGAATACCTGTACCCCTACCTCGCTCAGAAAATAAGAAATAAGTAGAAAAGTTTGTTTAAATTCATTCAGTTTAATTTTATTTATATAGCTCTTTTTATAATGGAGCATGGTCTCAAAGCAGCTTTACAATCTTATATTATCTGTAAAGGTCAATCCCAAATTGAGCAAGCCTAGGGCGACAGTGGCAAGGAAAAACTCCCTGAATGTAGAAGGAAGAAACTTTGGAAGAACCAAGACTGATAAAGGGACCCGCCCTCCATGGGTGGCCTAGGTGTTAATTAGGTAAATACTTAAACGTATATTAAAGTAATAGTAAAATTAAGTAAATTTTAATCTAAAGTAAATAATCTAATATAAATTCATTATACTACTTAAGTTAGTATTAAATTAAATAACAAAATAGATTTAATAACAAAATAGGTTTTAAAATCAAAACCTCAGTGGGAGGTCCTTGGAGGCACATCGTCTTCTGATAACTAAATGATGGAGGGAGTTACTGCACTCTGGTGGGACTGGTTTCTGTTGATGAAGAACAGTAGAGTGATGCTGAGGTGGAGGAACATATAAGTGTGAGGTGCTGGAACTGGCACTGGAACTTCAGCTCAGAGAGAAAAGAGAAAATGTAGTTACTTATGGGTTAGGAGTCACTGTGTGATTAACAGTCACTGATGCCATGTGCAGCATGAAACTCCGACAGCACTGACTATAGCAGCATAGCTAAAGGGAGAGAACCAGAAGTTAGCACAGTCAAGGGGAAAGAGTGAACCTGAGCCCTGGGTCCCAGTATAAATCTAACCCAAAGCCTAGATTTACTGCTCACTATAGACTCTACAGGGAAGGGTTGGTGGCCTGTCTAGAGCTGTTTTTGTCTTGCACCCTGTGCTGTTGCCCAGGCTCGTCTACGACCCTGTCTAGGATGAATCAGATCAGGAAAGTGAATACTAATATACTGGGATTAACAAAATAAACAGAAATATTATAAACAGAAGTCATTTGTAGTATAAAATGGGAGTATTTTTATCATGGGATATTGATGTTGCATGTTTTCCAATATAACCACTGGAATGAGCTTGGTTTTTGGTTTAAAATAGATGCAATCAGGATGCAAAACAGATCTATGACATGCAAAGCAGGTAAAGTTGAGGTGATATCACGAGTCAGATGGCGAATCAGATCTGTGTGTAACTCGTCTCTTTCTGCCCTGTAGGAGGAGACCCCGCTGTTCCTGGCAGCGAGGGAGGGCAGTTTCGAAGTGGCCCAGGTTCTCCTTGATCACTATTCCAACCGGGACATAACGGACCACCTGGACCGCTTACCGCGAGACACGGCGCAGGAGCGAATGCACCACGACATTGTCCGCCTACTCGACCAGTACAATCTGGTGCACAGCCCACATTCCGGACCAAACCACGTTGGAAACGGTGGAGGTGGACACCCCGCCATGGTCTGCTCCGGCAATGGCCTCGCGGGCGTCCGCACGGGACCTCAAGCCAAGAAGAACCGGCGCGGTGCGGCCAAAGTGGGGGGCCCCGTCGGGTCTGGAGGTGGAGCTAAAGACATGAAGGAGATGAAGGCCAAGAGAAGGAAGAAACCAGCGGGCGGCGAGGGACCGGGACTAGCCTCGGCCAGAGGTAGTGCGGCGATGCCGGCTACTAACACCAACGGCACTAAGGTCCCGGCTGCGGCTACGGCCGGTGTCCTGCCGGAGAGCTCGGTCACCATGTCTCCAGTGGATTCGCTGGAGTCACCGCACTCGTACACGGCCGAGGTGGCGGCTGGAGCCAGCATCTCAAAATCACCCCCGCTGTTATCAAGCCCGACGACTCGCCCACTCCTGCCCCCGGTTAGCCACATGCTGGGACAGCAACAGGGATGGCTGAGCGTACCTAAGCACGGCTATGGCGTGCCCCACATTTTTGGTCACATGCTGCCCCACCAGATGACCCAAGCGCACGCCGGGCTGCAGCAGCAGCAGCACCACCACGGCCCGGCGCTCCTCACTCCCGTTAACGTCTCCATGAGCAGAGAACAGCTCCCTCCCATCGTCACCTTTCAAATGATGACGGCCAGAAACCAGGAGCTGCTCAAACCAAACCAGGCAGGCTCCATGCAGGCCCCAGGTCCGAACCAGGGCCAGACCCTCAACCACATGCACCGCAACCAGGACATGGTGTATCCCATGCAGGATGCGGAGCTACATCGTGGCGTCTCCCACCTGCACAGCCACGCCCATAGCATTGGACAGGCGACGCCGTACCACCACCCTCAGCTCCAGAGCCCCGTGGATAAGTACCCGACTCCACCCTCGCAGCACAGCTACGTCAACGGCACCGGATCGGAAGTGACCACCCCGGGTCAGGGCTCCGACGTCACGACCCCGGGGCACGGAGCCCCGCCTTCGAGCGAGCACCCGTATCTCACACCGTCTCCAGAGTCGCCCGACCCTTGGTCATCATCGTCTTCACCTCACTCGCATTCGGACTGGTCCGACGTCACAACCAGCCCGCACGGGGCGCTGCACGCCCACCCTCACGCTCACGGGCACGTGCAGACGCACGTTCCCGAACAGGCACCGCCACCGCTGCAACCCCAACAAGCTCAGCAAGCGCAGACGCAGCAGCAGCCGTGCAGCAGCGTATACGCGTAAACACGTCTCACTCGCCGTCTGCGATCCGGGCGGTGGCAGGCCGAATTTATCGTACGAAAGCCTACGAAACGATACGTCACGTTACTGCCAACTTGCAATTTTATCACTTTATCAGTGACAGAGTGAGATAACATCGTCTCTGACCCGTCAGTGCTTTTATTATTTTGTAGTTAATCGCCGCTGAACGGAAACGAAGTTGGACTGGCATATCGCGATATCGGCCGCACACCTTTTTCAAACGTTCTCTTTTTATAAGCGTTTTTAAAAGCAAACTTTATATTCTTTGCCCCCACATTGTTTGTCAAAATTGATTGCCTTTGATCTTTTTTTTTACATTACATCCTTCAGGAAAGACGTTTTCCCTAAATAAATCTGCCTTTAAATCTAAACAAGGTTCCCACAGGGACTGTTTCTCTCATGCCAACACCACCCCCACTTTATGCACAATATTAACTGTGGTGTCCGGACCCAGCTTTGGAACCTGTGCCTTTAAATCGTGCCTTTTGACTCGACCCCGAGGACGAGGAGTTCTCGTGAGACATTCCCAAATCACAGATGGCCGTGCGGCCTGCGGACTATCGTAAAAACGACGCCGCACGCCTGGAACGTGGCGATCTCGCATCGTGGCCTTTTTTTTTTTTTTGCTCAGCTTTTTATACACTCTGAAGGAACTGGAACTGTGTATCCTGATTATTCTCCAAAGCACGCATCTTAAAATGGGACTAATCTGTTAATGATTTTAACATGCAACAGGTCACACTTATGTTCGAGAGCCTTTTGTTTATGTTTATGTTTTGTCATTCAAGAGGTGCTTAGTCTTTTGACGTTCTTGTTCTTCCATCATGAGATTCTGACATAGACTTGGGTATAAGCAGTATATAGTCATCTTTTTATTTTAATCATTACTATTTTTTTTATTTTACAGTAATAATAGCCTCCAGCGTCAACGTTCTCATTTCCAGAAGCCTACCCTCGTATGTATGCTTGGCTCGGTTTGAACCATTTCACAGCTTTTAAATCCCTGTGCTATCTAATGGAGTTGTGATGGTAACGGTCGATTCGTATCACGTACACGACACGCTTGTTTGCCATGCTTTATATGATTTGAAACGCTGTTGCATTCAGTGATACTGCTTTCTCCGAATCAGGCACAGACTTCCAATCCGTGTAGGGTTCACTCAAAATTAGAAGTTTACATTTCTCCAGACGGAGACATTTCTACCGTCCGAACAACTCTGTGTTAAGGGCCTCGTTCAGGGGCAAACAGAACAAGCTTGGCAGTGGTAAGATTTGAACCGTGGACCGTCTAGTCTATTCTACCATTCGGTTGTTTAAATGCAGCACCAGCACAGGACCTTTTACCAAGGCTTTACTCGTGCCATTAAAAGCATTCCTATGTTTGGATCGGTGCTCTAAACTGCCCTTAAGTGTGTCTGACACTGTGTGCTTGTGTATGATTGAACGACTGTGTGTGAGGGCTGTGCGATATTTAACCTGAAATAGACGATATTTTGGCAACCTCAGTCCTATCGGAGCCAATCGAGCTCCATCTGAGTGAATATGAGCCACGTCTAGGAATTAACTCTTAACTGTGAGACTGACATTTGCTTTGCTTTTTATAATTTCCTTTCTTATCCTTATAAATGAGTAAATCAGATTTATTTAGTAATCTGATCAACAAGTTTAGCTGAATTTGAGTAATCAGATCATGAAAAAGTAATTGAATTCGTACCAGCCGATCATCTTATATTTTACAATCTAATATGTGAGATAAACGTCACAATATAAATGTCCAATGTAAACTAATCAAATTTTTGATTTCTTCGAGTTGATCCTCCCCATAGTGTTCGATAGCATTTGTTCGATGTGCCTTTCATTCAATGACGCATTTAATTCTGGGGTTGCCAGATCCCGCAAGAAAAAAGAACCTCATCAGTCAAGGGAAAAAAAGCTGAATAAAGCCATATCCTTAGACTAGGTGGATCTGGCAACCGTGTTGGGTATAACCAGATAACTGGGTATACATGCTATGAGAAATCTGATTACTGGAATAAAATCCAGCTCTCTTTTTGATTTGGAAATCTCTTTTCTAGATTGGAATATCCTGTATCCAACTGCAGAAATCAGACTACAGTCGGGTTATTAAGTGTAATGTAAACATCGTTTCTTTAACCTCCACATTATTATAGTCACAGTGTTGATGGCCCTGTAAGCTCTTATGAGCTGTTCTGCCTGGCAACAGAGCTCTGATTGGTCAGCCTGATTCGAGCAATGCAGAAATTGGAACAGGCTCAGATTAAAAGGTCTACACAGCATCGCAGTTCATCGGTTTCAGACTCTGTGTGAAAAACGGCGTTAATATGCGTTTGTTGTTTTAAAACTTTTTTTCTTTTTTTTTAATGGGACTGTTACGACCTTTTAAAGTGTGTTTTTGACTTTTTGTCCAAGTGAGTGACACTCGATAATATTAGATCGCAGATAAGACTTATCGCACATCCCCGTGGAGAGAGTGCCCGTGACTGAGCGAGCGAATGTCTGTGTGCGTTACCTCGTGATTTCCTGGTGCCCCGTCCAGGGAATGTTTCTGTAGTTAGACTGCAGACCTCATGGCTACCCGTGATACGAATGATTTACTCCGAAACAGTCGATCGACGGATCAATCACTACCACTGAGAAGGCAGCATTCTGAGCAGTACGTGGTCCCTGAATGGATCCCGATCGGCTCTAGATTAATCCAGGATAAGTGATGGGTGTGCATGTGAGGGGCGTTTGGAGCGCAGTATTGTTACAGACGCAAAGCGCCGACGGCTGGCCACGTTACGATTTCGTACGTTTTCTCTCTACAAAGTGCCTTCACAGATTGTTGTACAGAATATTGTGATCGTTGCTTATATTTGTATCCTGTTCGTTTTATATTACTCCATCTTCTCTCTTCTCGTTTTTATAGAAACTACGATTTGATTGCGTCTGTCCTACCGCGAGAATTTATTTTTTAATTTGTCATCTCCTTTGTTTCTTCAGAGCTTTATGAACCTGATTAATGCAATCATGCTTTTATAGCGTCGTAGCCATTTAGTGTCCCGAACACCAAATGACTAATTTTATAGCCAAAAGTTAAAACCAAATGCCTGATGTGTACAGCCTTTTAGTGATACACACACACACACACACACACACACACACACACACACAATGTACACGTGTCCTCTCTTTGGCACTTAATACTAATTCGTTATGATTTCTCTACTCTGCTTTTTTCTCTGTGTTAAAGCTTATTATGTACGTTTTTATACATCCTGTACATAGGTTAATGTGTATCGTGTTGTTGTTTTTTTTTATTTTACCTGTGCTATATGAAGTACGTAGCCTTCCGTCATGTTTGTAGAAGGAAATTATGTGAATACCGAACAAAAATGTGTTGTAGCGCAAACTTTCGGCCGTCTCCAATAAAGAACTATGCGATAAAGGCAAAGCTTCACAGATCCTCTCTACTGTTCTGTGCTCTGTTTTTACATGTACAGTACAAACAGTTCAGACTTAAAGGATCACAGCCTCTTTTATTAAGACTGACATGCCATTGTAAATAGGACTGACTGGTCCAGAGGCCACACCCACTTTACTGAGACTGACAGGTAGATGCCATGCCTTCTTTATTGAGACTGGGTGGTACGGAGGCCATTATCTTTATAGGATTGGCGGGTAAAGAGACTGCACCTTTACTGACAGGTACAGAGGCCACACCTCCTTTACTAGGTGTAACAGGTAGAGGCCACACCTTCTTTAACAAGATTGATAGGTACAGAGGACACACCTTCTTTATAGGACTGACAGGTAAAGAAGCCACGCCTCCTTTTAATAGGATTGATAGGTAGAGAGGCCACGCCTCCTTTATCATGACTGATTGATACAGACGCTACAAGTGTGTATAGATTGTGTCAAAATAAAAACAGAGGGTGTCGTGTTTACATCAGGACTTCAGCTGTGCAAACAAAGCTTTGTACAAATACATAAATTAAGCAATGTGCTTGCACAGCTGCACACGCGCACACACACACACACACGCACACACAGACAGACTCAAAGCCTTAGTGTGAAGATAGAATTCAGTCACCAAAATGTAACAATTAGCCACTTATTCTTCTTCTGTAACATCTTGTAAGGTTGGAGTATAGAGAGAGAGGGTGTGTGTGTGTGTGTGTGTTAGTGTTAGTGTTAGTGTTGTGCTGGGTTGGTTCCCATAGTGTCCGGGACCTGCAGTTGGGTTAAGCATGTATGACGGTGAATGAATAAATGTAAGAAAATTTCAGACCGTATTTTGCCCAGGTCACCAACACAACCTTACAATACATCCTACCAGGTGCAGGAGAAATATCCTCACTCGCGGCCTCCGTCTTTGGTTCTCCAGCAAACAAAAACTACAGAGGAAAAAAAACACCGGGTGTTCTCTACCCACCCTGGGGGATCCACATCACACACAAATCACACACATTACAGAGCATTACATTAGGGGATTTGTGATGCTGAAACATCTTCAAATTTTTTGTGAACAGTGTCTCCTTGTCTTCAGAGAGCCAACAAACTTGTCATGGCCAAGTCTCAATCCGGAAGATGTCTTTTTGTCTTGTTACCATCAGGGGGATGGGACAGAATTTACCCCAGCACAGTCCGGACACTAAATAACCCAATATAAGGTCTTGTTTTGATTCTGAAATAACATGGGACCGTTTACACAGGTAATGTGCAAATTTACAACAAGTTACTGACATTAGGTCTGTTTGTGTGTTTGTGTTGTTATTGTCAAGTTTATTTCAATAGCACTTTTAATAATGGAGCATTGTCTCAAATCAGCTTTATAATATTATATTAACTTAAAAGGCCAATCCCAATTTGAGCAAACCTAGGGTGACAGTGGCAAGGAAAAACTCCTTGAATAATTAAGCAAGAAACCTTGGGAGGACCAAGACTCAAAAAGGGACCCGCCCTCCATGGGTGGCCTAGATGTTAACTGAATAATTAAGTTGTAGTAATAGTAAAATTAAGTAAATAATATAATTTCAATCAATAATAAAATGTAAATTATTAATAAAATAACAAAATAGATTTAAGTTAATTTTAAAGTTTAAGTTGTTTTTCTTTTTATTCCATGCACATTTTTAATGCGGTTATTTGTCATTTACGTAAATTGACGTTTCTTAAATGTATTGTCTGTAGCACCCTATTCTATTTCTATTCTATTTCTATTCAATGATATTCTAGTGCACTACATCTGTGATTGAGGACGCGCCCAATCACTGTCTCTCCGCGTCAGTAGGTGTCGGTAAAGAGTTAAAATAATCAGAACGGGTAAAACACCAGGAAGTCAAAGTCAGACAGAAAAGAGGCAGAAGATTGAAGTGTTCTCAGAATTTCACTTTAATCGATGGCGTTCAGGTTTCGCTCTGAAATTCAAATGCCTTCATCTTCACCTTCATCTTCATCAGGATCACCCCGCAGCCGAGAGGAACCGCTTTATGAGCGCCATGGATTTAGTACGGATACCATCTAAGATCAGCCCCAGGTTCTTCAGGAGCAGCTCTGCAGCTTAAATATTCATTCATTCATTCAGTCAGTCATTCAGTCATTCAGTTCAGTTACAGTAATCCAGCTACAGGATCAGGATCTCATCCAATCCCGGATTAGTTAAGCTTCTGGTTCTTATTCATCACCCGGATCTTCCAGCAGTCCTGATCTGCTCTGGTGAGTTTATTTACTTTAAACTTTGTCCTGGATTAAAGATCAGTTTAATCAGTACTGCATGTTTTTTTTTTACTTAAGTCTTTGAGTAATAAGTTTAGAATATTGCCCTTCTCTGAGTGATGTGAGTGTTTATAACTAAAGGTTTTAAACCTGCTACACACCTGTATGACCAAACTTCCATGGTTCCACTCTTGGTTCTACCGATCTTCTTTCTGAATTCACTGCTAACTGCGAAAAAATAAGAATCGACCAGATTTGAAATCCTGCCAGATCATCAAATAACAGTCACTGGAACAGTCACTACTTACCCCTCTGCCCCCTTTTTAAAACAATCCAAAAAACATCAGTGGGTTACAAACTTTTGACTCATTTTAGATTTGAGATTACCCGGATTGCAAATTTTTTGCACCAGGGCTTTATTGTCCAACACCAGCGCCTGACCTCACAGTCATGTTCAAAGCTTTACTGAGAAAGGAGAACCAATCTCGGGGTGTCCAAAAACTTTTGTATTCTTACCTTCAGACTAGGGGTGGGCGATATGGCCCAAAAATAATATCATGATATTTTAGGGGATTTTTTTTGCGATGACGATATATTTGGCTATATATTTCAACAACAAAAACATTTCAGCTTGCAACAAAATATATTTTATACTTTGAAATACCTGACCTCGTGACATTTTTGACCTTCCTCGTACTCAGCTATGTGCTCCTGCTCGAGATGTTTGTTGTAAATCTGATATTTTGTACCAAAAACCACCTCCACACTACCGCAGTCGCTCCCCTTTTTGGAACAAACTCCACCCACACACAACCTACTTTCTGCCAGATCTGTTACTCTAACTATAAGTCACATAATAGCAGTATTTCATACTCTGTGTAAATCCATTACATCATTACGTAAACAGGTCAGAATATCACGATATAGATGTTTTATATCGTCTAAAAATCTATACCAGTATTATTGCGACCGATACGTTATGACACACCCCTAATTCAGACCTAAATATGAGCCTGTACTTTTAGACACGTCGTATCCTTACTTAACTTTCTCTTACACCATTTTGTACCTTTTTACGTTTTACATGTTTATCTTTTTACACACTTTGCACCTACTTACCCTAACCATGCACGGTGACCGGAATTGCCCTTTTATTTTATTTTAGCACGATCGACCTGATCTCTGAAAACATTTGTCACAAAACGATTTTTCTCGATTTCGATTTTGCCGTCTGAAACGGAAAGTATGTGGAATTTGACAAAAATGGCAAAGATGAAGAAGTTAAAAGCTAAAAGTGGTGAGAATGTAAAACCAGGCTCAAACCAGCAGCTTCTGCTGCCTTTATTAAGCAACTAAAGGTTTCAATTAAAAGAAAAGGTGAACCAAAATCTGTCTGCTCTCATTAATAATATCTAGACAACCGGAATCGGCAATAAAAACAAACACAAAAAAAAAAACCAACCTATGAACCCGTGCTTTATATCTGTACTTTCTACATTTACAGTCTTTATATCCTTTGGTATCACTTCATATCTTTACACTTTTAATATCTTCGTTTCCTTTACATTGTACCTTTACATAACTGACCACTGACCTTTAATACAGTAAGTCTCGCTTGTACTTAACTTTGTAACTGTACAGTTTTGTGCCTTTACTACATTTTACTCCCTTTTTTAACTTTGTACCTGTATTTTTTTTTTACCTTTTTTTAAAAATCCAATCCCCGTTTCAGCTTCATGACTAAATGTATTTCACACTGCGCTTGTTGTTCTTTTCCTTTTACGCAATATTGCATAACACCCGGTTCTTTGGTCACAGTTGTGCTGCTCAGAAGCCCCACTTTATTTGGGATGTTTGATGTATTTGCGGAGATTAACTTCTGTTAAAAGACTAACAGGTTGTACCTCGTTTATATAAGCTGGATGTTTATCTTAATTAGAGCCAGTTTGCTTCTCAGTAAAACTCCGTGAATGCTGAAGTTAATGGTTAATGGATAAAGTAAAGCGCCGTAGTTGTGTAGTGTGTAATGTAATTATTTGTCATTTTTTCTTCTCTGGCCTGTCCTTGTTTAAAAAGTGCAAACACGAGATGGTTTCCTTTCCAGCTGGACGGTTTCCAGTGGGAGGTGTGCATCCTGTTACCTAATCCCCGTGTCCTTGTTTGACAGTAAAGGCTTTTTATAGGGGCAGTGCTTTAAGGAACTGAGAGAAGCTCCACATGCCGTGTTACAGAGAACTAGTTCATAGTTCCTAGTTCCTTACTGGATCTTCTATACTGCTCGCAAAATTCAGGGAGGAATTTGATTTTAAATTATCCCCTGCTTTTTTGTGAGCAGTAGAGATAAAGAGCTTGCTATTATATCTAGACGTACCGGCCACTTTATTAGGTACACCCAATAAACTGGTTTCTGCACTCGTCATGCATTTTTATCGGCTCCGAGTAACCATTATAGGAGCGCTTTGTAGTTCTGTAATTACAGACTGTAGTCCATCTGTGTCTCTACACCCTTTGTTCGTCCCCTTTACTCTGTTCTCTAGTGGTCAGGACCCCCACAGATCAGGTACTTTTTGGGGTGGTGTTCATTCACACATCCATCATGTTGTTCCATTGTTCCATCCGTTGTTGTACAGTTTGTGGTCGTTGTTTTCTAATGAGCTGCCTTCAGGATGCTAGTGGCTGGACATTTTTGATTTACATTTAAATCACTTAGCAGACGCCCTTATCCAGAGCGCCGAATATTCCTCCACCTCAGCATTAACTGTATTACTAGTTTAATTATTATTAGCAATTTAAATGACATGATTTACTTAGTTTTATTATTTCTACAACTTAACCATTTCAATTAAACATCTAGGCCATCCAAGCAGGTCGGGTCCCTTTTTGAGTCTTGGTCCTCCCAAGGTTTCTTCCTTCTATATTCAGGAAGTTTTTCCTTTCCACTGTCGCCCTAAGAATTGGCATTTATAGATGATATAATAATAATAATAATAATAAGCTGCTTTGAGACAATGCTCCATTATAAAAAGCGCTTTAGAAATAAATCTGACTGACTGACTTTGAAGCGAGTGATTCCTGTGGAAATGGGTTTTTTGTTATTGTTTTCTGTGGTTAAATTCGTAGTTAATCTATATAAATGCTTTATTTGTTAATATTTTGGAGTGTCTGGAACGGATGAATTTGATTTACATGATTTTTTTTAGGAGAAATACGGCTTCAGTCATCGTTCGTGTGGGTTATTGTCAGGCCCGGATCAATGCTGAAAACCCAGGTTCCGCTGTAATTGTAGAACCATAAAGCGATCGGTCACGCTTATAGTCAGTGAAAAGATGGAAGAAAGCCAGACGTCTGAGTTCCATGACCTTGTCTAGCATGTCTAAAAAATACATCGTCACTCGGCTCCCGTTGATAAGGCTAATCTCAGCTTTATAAATATGATGTCAGGTCTTGCATTGACTTGCAAATTGGCCCAACACTTATGCAAACTCTCCTGCTGTATGCACAACTGGTCATGTGACCTTTCACAAAGAATGCAGATGCTCATGTCCATATAAAGGTTTGGGAGTCCTTTGGACCAATCTGCATTCCTTCATGAAGCCACAGCCTATAAAGAAACACAGATTTAAACAAACCGAAACGGCCCCTGACTTTAACTCAAGGAGGTGTTACCCTTGTACAGTGATGCCAGACAGATCAGCATAGGAAATGCTATGTCCACTGAAGAAGAGCTTCTTTCCAGCCTGTACAAGGCGTTGGCAAAATGTGGCGTCATGGCAGGAATAAAAACCACACTGTCGTTTATATGAGTCTAGATACTTATGGTGGTTCACAAACTTTTTTACAGATGACTTATCACGGTCACTGTGACATGGTTTAGTACGCAATGACTTTTAAGAAGGATGAACGTTGGCGTCACCGCTTGCACCTTTTCTTCTCCACCAGTTTGACTCCTCATTGGACGACATGGCGTCTGCTCGTCTGAAGTACTTCTCTTTGGGGGTCTTGGTGTTCCAGACTACCTCTTTGGTGCTGACCATGCGTTACTCGCGCACCCTGCAGGCCGAGGGGCCGCGATACCTCGCCTCCTCCGCTGTGGTGCTGGCTGAGCTGCTCAAGATCTTCACCTGCATCGGCCTCGTCTTCAAAGAGCACAGTGAGTTTCTAAGATTATAGGGTTCCTTAAATCAAGGGGTAGGTTCTGTGGGTGAGGGAGCAGATGGGGTGGGTTCTGTGAGTGAGGGAGCAGATGGGGTGGGTTCTGTGGGTGAGGGAGCAGATGGGCCAGGTTCTGTGGGTGAGGGAGCAGATGGGGAAGGTTCTGTGGGTGAGGGAGCAGATGGGGTGGGTTCTGTGGGTGAGGGAGCAGATAGGGTAGGTTCTGTGGGTGAGGGAGCAGATGGGGAAGGTTCTGTGGGTGAGGGAGCAGATGGGG
>JAUZST010023049.1:0-31688 GCA_034779995.1 Parotocinclus haroldoi
CCTCCTAGTTGCCCTCCATGTTGTGTGGTTTCAAGCCAAGCGCTCCAGCTATGCTAACGTTAGCTCACGTTATATCTTATGGGGGGACAGCGTGATGTAAAGCTTCAGCCATTGTATACAATTACGCAAAACATTCCCATTTATATCAAGCATACTGTCTTATATACAGTGGCTACATAGCTACAGTGTTTCCCTGGTTTGCGTTACGTTAAACTGGCTAGACAAGCTGCTCACGAGGACAAGCTGTTTGCGAAATAAATACTTATAATGTGCATACGGCAGTGTGTTTTACATTACTAATGCCTTATGGTTAGAGTACTCAGTGCATTTCATACCGATCTGACATTGATCTAAACTTGATCACTAAACTGTTAATGCCCCCGTCAAAAAAAAAACAAAACAAAACCTTTTAATCTAAACCGTGCCATAATCAAAGATTTATTTCTATAAGCAGGTATAGGGCAACAGTGGCAAGGAAAACACCCACTTAGATGACGTAAGAATGAATTAGGTTAGAGTAAAAGTGGAAATCAAAAGAAGCTAAATATAAATATTAACGTTATTTGTAATCATATAATGTATTAGAATATATTGTAGATGATGGAAATTGTAAAGAAATTATGAATAGTACAATAACAGATAATATAAAACTACAGCAGATGAAACTGTAGTGTAAATAGATATTGAAATAATGTAAAATTGTGCATTGGCATTATATTGTCCAGGGCACAATGTTACTACAGAATCTTGTGTCCTTGGCAGAAAAGATCCTACACTGATTTTATGCTCTGGACAATATATGAATCACTGACACGCATATGTTTTAAGTGTGTCAACATTTTGGTGCCCCTAGGAAATCTAATTGAGGCTTTTTTTTATTTATATTTTCATTTTTTTAGTTGAGCACAGTGACTAGGAACTTTTAAGCGCAGTAAACTATAATTTACTCTTTGTGGCCTAAATTCAACAAGCTGCTGGGAACATTTCTCAAAGATTGTGCTCCATATTGACATGACACTGACATTGACATTCGTCAGCTTCACATGCATGATGCAAATCTTCTATTCCACTACATAGAAAAGTTGCTCTATTGGAGCATCTAAACAATGCTCAGTTGATATTAAGTGGCCCAAGTGACTCAAGAACATATACATTACATTACCATCACCAGCCTAAACCACGGATACATGGCAGGATGGATCCAATGCCTTCATGTTATTTTACACCACATTCTGACCCTACCCTCTGAATGTCGCAGCAGAAGTCATCAGAACAGGCAATTTCTGTGCAATTTTTTATTGTCCAATTTTGGTGACACCTGGTGTATTCTTCTACTGCTGTAGCACATCTTCTTTAACGTAGGACACATTGTGTGTTCAGTGATGCTCTTTTGCATATCTTGGTTGTGATGAGTTGTTTGAGGTAGGTCCTCTTGGCCATGTCTACATACCTAAATGCATCGACCTGCTGCCATGTAACTTGATGATTAGATATTTGTGATCATGAACAGGTGTACCTCATAAAGTGTATATATATATTGTAATAGTCTTTTTCTATGCCCGCTTCTGACACTCGAAAGTGTGTAACAGTTGTAACACACAAGTGCCCACTTAGAGTATAAGGTGATGAGTGGAGAAATAAAAATGAAAATTTCACTCTAAATGTGAACATATAATGTTAAATTGTGACCAAAATCTGCCGCCAGACAAAACGTTTGCAAATGAGATCAGACACGTGAGCTGAATATAACACTACTAAATGTGTTAATCAAACAAATGCAGCCGATTTCCACTCAATTGAATTTCACAATAAATATACATATAGTGTAAAATACCTGTAGGATTTTTATTTTTATTTTAGGCATTGCAATATAAACTGCCTTGTCTCCCGTTGTTTTCCCTGTTTACTATAATACCACATGAGGTTGAAGTACTTTCTGAACAAGTTATACTGCTGAAGTGGACAGTTGTTTTCACTCATTCCCTTGCCACTTAGAGGGCTCAGCTCACATTTCAGTTATTACAGTAATGGAACAGCACTTAAAGTGGTGTTAGGGATTCCCCAGAGAGCAAACGAAAGGTGAAGTAGGCAATTGATTGTTTTAAAATGCTTGACCAGCCATTCTGCTTTAACAATTCAAATAAATGAATGAAAGTGTGTGTGTGTGTGTGTGTGTGTGAGTGACTATGAATACTTAGGTAAATTTTAGGGCAAATCTATTTTTTTTTTTCAGATATTAAATTATGACTAAAACCTAAAGCAGCGCAATGAGATTTTATGGTCCCATTGCTATTTAGGGTCACTAGTGCTATTTTGGTCATTTAGGGTCACATTGCCAGGTCTGCTTCTGTGCATTGCAGCTAACATTCTATGTATAGAAGAGTGCATCTGGTGTTGCCTGTTAATATATTACTATTTCCTATTAGTGTACATGCTAGCCCATCACTCAGAAACCTGGGTTTGAATCCCAGTGGTGCCTATAGGCCAAGTCATCACACAAATACAAATGGTTGTTTCTCAGGGAGGAGAGGCCAAAACAAAAAGGGGTCACACAAAAGTGAGCCCGTCTGAGCCTTGTGAAGTACTCCTGTGCAATAAATTCTACAGTAAGCTCCGAACCTACTGTAGATGGCTGCCCTTACCAGCATTGGTTGGCTTTAAACAAGGGACAATAAGTGTATATTCTTTGTCTAAGAATTCTCTAAGACGCTACAATTTCTCCCTGAAGCTGAAATGGATTCAGAGGAAATGGAGGTGGAAAGCAGCAGTGATGTGGGGCATTCAGGAATGGAGGAGCCATCCGAGAGTGGCATGGCCATGGAGTCCTCTGAAGCCATGTCTGCCGACAGCAGTGACACGGCCACTATGCCAGCCCTTGCCCCGGAGTCTGACTGCCACGTTGGACAGAGCTCTGAGGGTCTTGTGGTAAGAATATCTGTCTTTAGAGGTTTCATTGTTTCATGTTCTAAGCATGTATATCTCATGATCTGTTCTGTTTGTGTGATAGGTCTTTATTCCCGAGACGAGCTCCAGTACAGATGTGCATGGTAGTCATCTCCCAGACTCCTCTTCAGTCGCGCAGTCCACCAGTGTGTCAAGCGTGTCCACAGTCACCCAGTCAGTGCTGGTGTCAGAGTCAGCACAGGTCGTTGTTCACTCCAGTGCTAGTTCTGAGGGAGCGATGATGGTGTCTGACTCGACAGCTTCCACTTCTTCAGACCTGGGTTCTGCCATTGACAAGATAATCGAGTCAACCATTGGGCCTGACATAATGAACGGTAGGGAAGAGACATATTTATCGTAACACTTAGGGGTTTAACCATCCATTGTTACATGGGATGTGGTGTGTGTCCTCGAGTTGGACGATGAATTGTCGAGCGGGATTATTTCTTGATTATTATGCCGCCTAGTGCAGTTGCATTTTTTTGGACACAGAATGGTGCAATCAGGCGTAATGATCACAGACACAAAGATTGTCTTAGTTTACATTTTTATCCAAGATAAGTACACATCATTGTAAATTGTTATTGAAAAAAAAAATGTTTTTACTCAGTTATTTAAGATATGGTGAAGCTACAATAGCGAATTTTGTTTGCAATTTTAAACATCTGTCTTTAAATGTCTTTTAATGGCAGGAGACTACAGTTGTTAGTGCACTGTTTTGCATTGATTAGACTTGAAATAAAAAAGAAAAATATGTTTTACAGAATGTAAAATCAATAATCGTGAGAAAATCAAATTGTGAATTCAGTATCATGAATTGAAAGTGAATTATGAGTAGAGTGTATTGTTGTGCTTTTAGTTACAGTACACAGTACCCTTCTGTGAAATAAACTGACAAGCTTTTGTTTTAGTTACTGATAGGATATGCATGATGGCATCCTCCATGTGTGGCTGCTTGATATTGTTTTTTAGTGTCTGAATATCTGTTTTACAGGGTGCATTGCTGTTACGAGTGCAGATGATGACAGTGCAGAGACTACACAGTATCTTATCCTGCAAGGACCAGATGATGGTGACTTTCTTCAAAATAATTTTTAAACAAATCGCCTTGCCTTTTAACTCTAATGTAGTTTCAGTACAATTCCTCAATACAACATTCTGTCATGAAAAACCTTTAGGTCATTATGTTCTTCGACTTGGCATTACATGTCGTATTGCATGTAAACAGGTTTCCATTTTAATCCACATCTGTAATCACATTCCTGGTTTAATAGCTTTGAACCTGCATTACTGCATTCCAGTTATTCTGAGCCCAGCAACACACAGAGGGCTAGAAAAAAAGTGTAGTACAATATGTTCTGTTAAATATAAATATATATAAATATGACTGTGTTTTCATCTGTTTGCAGGTGCTCCTATGGTGGCTCAGATGTCTTCCTCAGCCCTCTGCAGCCGCCTTAGTATGGATGCCTTAGCTGATGGGCCTACCTCCACCTGCTTGGATCAGGCTGACCTATCAGAGTTGCAGCCTGACCAGCCTGGGCACTCGGGCTATAGCGAGCATGAGGAAGGAAGCAGCAGCAGCAGCAGTAGCAGCAGCAGTAGCAGCAGCAGCATTAGCCAGCCTGTTCCGGATCAGACAGATGATCCGGGCCAGTCCCAGTTCGAGGACTATGGCATGGACGAATCAGATGAAAATCTGAGGGGCTACGTTGCCCAGTGTAGCAGTGCGATAGAATGCAGCAACAGCAGCAGCGTGGACGACGGTACAGTGCAGCACTCCTTGGCAGACACAGCTGGTTCTCAACTCTCCGTTCAAATGGAGTGTAGCGAAAGCCAAGCTGGACCATACATCAGCAGCAGTGATACATACTCCACCCACCCTGAACCTGAAATAATGTCCAGAGAGGATGATGGGGCTGTGGTGGAGTCTGGATTGGCTGCAGGGTCAGGGGACAGAGCTCCAGATCTGGCTGAGCTCGAAGAGATGATGGAGGTGGTCATCGTACAACAATTCAAGTGTAAAATGTGCCCGTATAAGAGTGTATCCAAAGACACGCTCATTAATCACATGAGGGAACGGCACTTCAAACCACCAGGTGTGGAACGCATAAACATTTCCAGCTGTAATTTTAGTTTCACTGACAGTTTAAGTTCAAACTAAGACACGTTTCAGTGTAAGTAAAAACATCTTGAGCAATGTACATTCCTTTCACACAGGACCTTTTACATAAGAATTAGCATGGGCTGAGTTAGGCATGAATGTAGCAAACGGTGCAAAATGTTGATTAAATATAATTGGTGGCTTATGTAAATCATATCATGTCAGTCCAGAGACTGAGAAAAAGAACAAAGAAAGCAGGAACAATTTATTGTTATAATAAGTTGCGGTCCAGTCACACAGAGAATGTGACAGGCTTGGTGAGAAGACGCAGATGATCAATTTTGTTTTAGAATTTAGATTATTTTATATTTTTTCTATTACTAATTTAAATTTGATGAATAATTTGTGATTTATTTTAAACTTATTTTGCTATGATTTAATATACTTTTAGTATGTATTTAATTAACATCTAGGCCGCCCATGGAGGATGGGTCCCCTGTTGAGTCTTGGTCCTCCCGAGGTTTCTTTCTACCATTTTAAGGAGTTTTTCCTTGCCACTGTCGCTCTAGGCTTGCTCAACTTGGCATTGGCCTTTTAAGATAATGTATAACTGTAAAGCTGCTTTGAAACAATGTTACGTTGTAAAAAGCGCTACATAAATAAAATTGAATTGAATTGAATTGAGATGATGACAAAACTGGAATTTAAAATTTGACCAAATCCACCAATTTGTTATTTTATTTCTAGAATGACTGCTAAATAAAAGGTTTTTCCAGTATTGCCCCAGTCATTAAGTGTGAACGGGGCCTAGTAGCATTCTAAGTAGTATTATAATAGTATTATAATAGGTCTCTGAGTAGGACTCTGGTGCCTTTCGGGTTCTGAATGACTCCACTGCAACGTTTGAATCCTAGGTGATCCTTCTAAAAAGCGAGGACGTGGAAGGCCAAGAAAATCAGACACACTGGCTAGACAGGCAGCAGAGGCAAAGAAAGAAGAACAGCCGGAGGAAGAAGAAGATGACATTGTAGATGCAGGTGCCATTGATGATCCTGAAGGTGTGTATTTTTTGCATTTCTTTCATAGTTGCAGTGGTGCTTGAAAGTTTGTGAACCTTTCAGCATGTTCTATGTTTCTATTTTGTTTACAAATCTTAAAAGTAGATAAAGAGAACACAGTTAAACAAATGAGGCAAAAAACATTATTAATTAAACTAAATATATTACATATCAGTGCATGTCAAAAGTATGTAGATCTCCTGATGATGTAATCATTACCATTAACATTAGGGATATGTGAGAAAGGCCATTAGTTGCTTTAAAGTAACAGTGGTTTCCCTTATGACCTTTGTGACATTTCTTGCTCTTTGAGTGCTTCAGTTATCTGCTAATCCTGAGGTTCATTTGCAGTCGTCTCAACAATTATTCGCACTGCCGGTAAAGATAAGGAAAATGGGTTATTAGAAACTCATCTTTCAGCTAATTAGCTTAATCTCATGCTGAAAAAAATCCAACCTTTAATCAGAAGCACATTCAGTATTAATAATAAGAAAATACAATACAATTTTTGAATGAATAAAAAAAAAATAATTCCAAAAATAATTATTTTTAACAAAACCATGTCCCAGTTGTTGACACCCCTAGAACTACTTAATAAAATGCCATTATAAAATCTAATTATAAAACAAATGTAACTTTTTATTGTTATATTAGATCAAATGCTAAGTAATGATGTATGTTAAATAAATGAGTGTACTGAAGCAAACTTTTCCAGTGTCTTTTTTTTAAATTTATTTCATAGTGTCAGTTGTGCTTGCAAGTTTGAGAACCTTTTAGATTGTATATATTATGTTTATATTTTGTATACAAATCTTAAAAGAAGATAAAGTTTTTCTACTTAGGTTGTCTATATATTTTCTCTATCTAATTGGACTCAGATGAAGGTTTATGTCATGTTAGTGCAGAAGTATAGAAAACAGAGTTCAGAAACCTTTAAGCATAGATCCCTGTACACATATAACAAGCAACAGTTATTCCTTATGCTTGTTGGCTATATTCACAACAACCATGTTGTTTTTTTCTTTTGTCAGAGGACAGTGATTATGTCCCAGCAGATGAACAGCTAAGGGCCAGATCACCTGCACAACAGCCAGCTCCTCCCTCCTGCTCCTCCTCTTCTACCTCACGAAAACGTCCTCGCAGGATGGTGCGACCTCCCCGCAAATTTCTTTTTGCCCAAAGTTACACAGGTCAGTTAGTTTCCAAACTTTAACATAACATAATTGTTTTTTTTTACTGCACCAGAATAACCCAGATTTAATGTTCACAAGCAACAGTACATTACATGTGGGCTTCACAGTTGAACAAGTTGTTAATGCTACCAGTGCCAGTTCCTAGCTGCTCTATTTAGTGCCAGTCCAAAACCCAAATAAAAAAGGAAATATTTGGGGGTTGTTGAAGAAGAACAAGTCTCTGCATGTGTTGTATGTCTGTTGTTGTTTTCTATTGTATGAGACCACAAATTATGTGTACTATTTAATCCAAGCTCTACTGATACTGATAATGTCAGATTTCCTCTATATATACTTTGTATTCGGTCAGTATACTGAAGCAAACCTTTCCAATGTTTTATTCCAAATAGCAGCAGTGCAAGAGTCTCAGCAGAGAGGTGCAATAGACTCCCAGGCTCCTGAAGAGGCCAGTTCCTCTGGGCTGGAGAATGAAGTGGCACCATTTGGCAATGGCTGTGCTGTTGAACAAGCTGTCAGTCAATCAGATTCAGAGAACAAAGACCCTTCATCAAACATGGGACCGGATGATGATGATTTTTTACCACGGAAGCGAGGACGACCCTCAAAGCGCTTCCTACGGAAAAAATATAAAAAGTATATAAACCGAAAGTAAGTTGTATAACATTTACTTTTAGCTAATAATTTGAGTTTGTTTTGGGACAAGTTCACTAAACTTAATGGGTTATGAAATGGAAATTATAGTAATGAAATCTACTTTATATTAGTATCAATAAATAAACAATGCGAATATAGAGCATAATCATTAAAGATAATGGGGTTACTACCTCACTTGAGCAAATAGCAAGAACGTGTTTTTATTTAATATACTGTAGGTAGATACAATGAGGAGACATTGAGCTGGCTTCAGCATGACGTCTTGAAAGAGATTTTTAAGAATGCCACTTTTCATTTATTCAGTGACTATACTAAACAAGTTTGATTTTTCATCTTTTTTGTTTTTGAAGCAAGTACTATAAATCCCTCAAGCCTCTTCTGAGACCTCATAACTGTTGGATTTGTGGGTCACGTTTTCTGTCTCAAGAGGATCTGAGATTCCATGTGGATTCTCATGAGGGCAATGATCCAGAACATTTTAAGTGTCTGCAGTGCAGTTATCGCTGCAAACGTTGGTCTTCCCTTAAGGTAAGTCGTTCAGTCTCAGGCTCAAGGCTATATTTATTGAAAGTTACACTCGTGTGTGCGTGTGTGTGTGTGCGCATGTGTGTGCGCGTGTGTGAGCATATATTTATATTATATGTATATAGTATAAATGTATTTTATATATAGATTTTATTTTTTAGTGCTGTCAAGCAATTGAAAAAATAATAACCTAACTACAAGCTCTGGGATTAATTCATCTAAATTAATCTCATTCATCACTTTTTGCTTTTATATATATATATACTATCGACCCTGAGTTATAGGAATAAGCGTTTATAAAAACTTTTTGGAATTCATAATTTTGTTCATTTTTACCCACATTTTGGATCTGAATAGATTAGTATGATACATACGGTCAAAGACAAACAAAAACAAAATACATACCACATGAGCAAGTACAGTACACCACTGAGCTCCAAACTTAAGCTGTTGGCAGTTGAAGTTAATAATATTGGCTGTGGTACTGGGAAACCTTTGAGTCTGGAATTAATGTGGATGTTCCGACCCAAACATTGTTGCAAATCAGCAAACCCCTTCATGGCAATGGTATTCCATTCCATTATATAACCTCTCTCAGCAGGATATTGCTCCCTGCAAACGGTTCAACAACATGACAAAGGGTGTTGACTTGGCATCGCTGTGATATATATATATATATATGTATATGCCCCAGACCTCAAAGTTTAACAAAACAAAAACAACAAGGGAAATAGCTAAATAGTTTGTGTTAGTTTATTATTTTTAATATTTCCAGAATGTCCATTGTCTATTTACAACTCATCTTCTATGTGTGGTAGGAGCATATGTTCAACCATGAGGGTACCAAACCTTATAAATGTGAGGTCTGTGACTATTCAAGTGTCTACAAGAAGGACGTGATCCGACATTCTGCTGTTCACAGCAAGGACAAGTAAGATGTAACCACGTTATAAACTAGAATGTTGCAACTACAGTGATGCATGAAGTTAAATTGAATGTCTCATCAAACATTATTATTTTATTAACCTCTTATATTAACCTCTCTTTTCTGACCCCAGAAGAAGGAAGACTGATGTGGTAAGATTTCTCTTTGTTGTCTAATATATAAAAGATAAGTATAAAGCAGATTCCATGCCAGTTCATTTTAATTTGTAATAAAGTCATTTCAGTTCTCATACTTTTGAAGTCACTATTAGCTTTTCTTACAACAGAAACTGTAATGATGTTCCCCAGGTTCCAAAGATGTCAGAGTTCCCGTGCCCCATTTGCCATCGTGTTTACCCAATGCAGAAACGCCTCACACAACACATGAAGACCCACAGCTCAGAGAAGCCACATATGTGTGATAAGGTATTATCAGCTGTATGTATATGTTGGTCCATGCGCACGTTTTACAAATGTAGCAAAAGTGAGAGTATAGTATTTAGATTGAGAATGTTGTATAATGTTCTTCACACCAGCATGTCATGTTCATCTAAATGGATTTACTTTTGTGAGGGTGGACAGAGACTATAAGTAAAAGCTAAATAAGAGCCATACGAGACTTCAAACACATTTCATATCGCATCTCTATTATTTTAATAGATGTCCAAGAAATTTGGATTTTCTGCGCCTTTAGTTTGGTATTTCAGAATAGCAGTAACGGGCCTGATAAAGACAGCTATGTGATTTCTGACAGCAACCCCTGCATAATATTTTGCTTTTTTTTTTGGAGCAGATTTTCTTACTTTCCTTTATTTTGAGATTCAGATCTGTTTAACCTAATCTGTCACACCTGTTGTATTTAAGTGCTTGTTTTCAGGCTTGTCATGGGTTTCAACAGGCTTGGCAGATTACCAACTTACGACTTGGGGGGATGGGGGGGGTGGCTGTGTCACCTGCTTGCCACCGGCTTTCCTATGACCCTGACCAAGGCTTAAGAAGATAGGAAATGTAATGAATGAATGTTTAAACTAAAGAAAAACTAGATATTTTGGAAGGTTTTGAGTAGCCAAGCATGTCTTAGTTTGAGATGAAACGATCAAACATTTAAATATTCTCTTGATTTTTGTTTTTGTGTACAAGAAACCAATGTAAGTGAATTTCACATGCGCACTATCCCTTTTGCCTGACAGTGTGGGAAGTCCTTTAAGAAGCGATACACTTTCAAAATGCATCTCCTGACACATATCCAGAACTGTGGAAACAGTTTGTAAGTTGCCATCCTGTCTAGTTATCTTCATTTCCATATTTACAACTCAAAATTCTCATTTGGATTAAACCTGCAGCTGTTTAAACATCCATTGTATTTTTGTGTCAGGTTTAAGTGTGAGTTCTGTGAAGTCACTTATAGTGATAAGAAGCAACTGCTAAACCACCAACTGTCCCATACCAATGACAAGCCTTTCAAATGTGACTATTGCAAGTACTCCACTAGCAAAGAGGATTTCCTTGTGTCCCACATTGCTATCAAACACACAGGTGAGTGGTGACCTACAGTACAGTAAACATTGTAGGCAGTAGTGTATGCAACTGTAAACAAGTGTTTTCCTCCAATCACGTTATACAGTCTGTATTTTTATCATACTTATGTCTGTTTAGATGAACATCATGATATTTTAATACAGAAAAAAGCACCTGTCATTAAAGATTGTTTGGAAATGATTCCTTGATCACTAGTCCCTACATTCTACGTACTATGCAGAGAAATATAAGGAACATAATTGATGAGGCTGTTAACCGATTTTGGACATTGCCTTGTAAACACACACAGGTATACAGGTGTCTTTTGTTTAATGACTAAATAGAGCCACAATACCAAAATGGATGTTGACTGGACATTACAATAATCACAGTATGTTTATGCAACTATACTATAAATATAATGGCCATTTTCACAAAACTGTGTTCAAACAATCCTTAAATCCTTTAGAGGCACCTCTGAAAACACAATTGGAAACCTAAACTGTTATAAACATGCTAAACCTATTTGTAATTAACGGACAAACAAATGAGTACTATTACAATAGGACAGGTACAAAACCTTACAAACACTGTTTACAGCTTGTTACATTTACATTTATGTCCTTCCAGAGCAAATTACATTCAATGCAGTCTTTAAGTCCAAGCAATTGTGCGTTAAGGGCCTTGCTCAGGAACCCAGCTGTGGCAGAGGTGGGAGTTGAACCCTGAACCTTCTGGTCCATAGTCCAGTACCTTAACCACTAGGCTACCACAGTCCCACAGTTGTTACAAATAAGCAGTGAAAAGTCATACTCAAACTCGTAAAGTAAAAGTCTCTAAACACATCGATGGGACAGTCTCCAGTCTGACCGGTAACCTACTTGAATGTCAATGAACTATTACTGTAGCTAATTAATTAATTAACACCTACACATATCTTTAACCTCAGTAACGTAAAGCAAAGTTATGTGAGCATTTTAGTAAGCCATTTTTATCTGTCGTAGCCTGCAAAAGCAAAGAGTTTGTGAGTTTGTGTAACTCTGGTGAATAATAGAACAACTGCAAGAAAATTATGAAAAATATAGTATTTCTACAAATCTAATTACATTCACTTGAAATCATTCCTTAGGTAGATGTATGACAATGAGGACAAAAGCTAAGTAATTGTTATTTTCACTATACTATTGCCTTTGGCATGTTCCTCTTATTGATAATAAAGAAGAATTATATGATGTTCAGTAATAATTCTTATTTGCTTGGGAGGACCAATTTCAGAGTATGTGCAAAACAGCTCTTGCTGATACACACATCAGTTATGTAATTCTGCAATTCAAATGTTAAAATTCAAGAATCTGTGCGATAACCGTTGCTTAAGCATCCTAATTTATGAATATGAAAAGGAATGGGCAGAGGACTGAACTGTGGCAATTGCATCTATTACTTTAATATTGTGTGCTATCACTTACAGCTCAATAAGCCTTGATTACATGCATACATGCAGAATTGGAAATAAAGGGTGACAAGTAACATTGACTGAGTATCTATTATGTGTGTGTTCTCCAGGAGAGAAGCCCTTTTCATGTGAAATGTGTCACTTCATGACCAAGCACAGGAAGAACCTGCGCCTACACATGCAGTGTCGCCATCCTGAGTGTTTTGACCAGTGGTGCGAGACTCACCCTGAAGATCCAGCGAGGAAGCGCAGAAAGCCTTTCTTTACCCTGCAGCAGATCGAGGAGCTCAAACAACAGCATGACAGCCAAACACTACAGAACACCATTGTAAGTCTTACGCCTTTGGCTGAGCAATTGGTGCATAACTTAGCTCACCTATCACATGCCTTTTAGGGCCTTTTTTCCATTTGGGTTCAGCTTCATTTGTGGGTGTTGATTGTGATTGAGCACAAGCGACCAAAATTTCATTTATGTTGTCCCTTTTCCCCCTTTACTGTGTTAAGGTTTTCAATGTGTTTGTTGCTAATTTGATTAGATAGATCTCAACCTATAAATAATCATGTCATTTTACTCTATCATTGTCACCAGAGTAAAAATATTATTATGGAAATGGATTATGTTGCTTATTACAATTGATAGGGAAAAAGTATTGATGTTGAATTAGTCGTTTTCACCGTTTTACCCATCCATACCCAGGCATGTGCGTTGTGATTGTGTTTTTTCAGGTAGCAGTGGATCCTTTAACCCTTCAAACCATGGAGCCATTGGGAAATGCTTCTGTGTCTCAGGATGCACTGGGTACCACCACGGTCATCTATGAGCAAGGTTCATAGAGCACTAGTATGCTAAATGTTGTTTATACATGCCTGTAAACCAACATTTTGTGATTTGGTTTATTGATCTTGTGACCTTTAGGCCAGACGGCAGACCTATCTGCCCAGAATGCGCTGGATCTTCTTCTGAATATGAGCAATGCCAGAGAGTTAGTGGGAAATTCACTTCAGGTAAGCCCTGTATTTGTTTAGAAATGTTTAATGTGAATATTACAGATCATAGCTCTGCTCTGTTCACAAACAGTTTTATGTGGTACCTCCACTGATGTTAAATTAGTTTAGAAGGAAATGCACAGATCAAGCAAATCTTTTTACAGTATTACAAACGGCGCATAAGATCAGCCAGAGAAAACCGAGACTAGTGTGTTTGCCTGCGTTTGTGTGTTTTAGTGGGACACTGGGGATATCTTAAAGCCTTCGTGTGAACTCAAATTGAACAACGTGCATTTGATAATACCACACATCATTGTTCAATATCATATCTGCTCAGGTTGCTGTGCTGAAAGCAGATGGGAAGACACTAGAGACAGGCCCGTGGACTGCAGGAGGGTCAGAGGGCCAGGATACATCACTGCAGCAACAGAAAGTTGTGACATTTCATGTGTCAGAAAACGGGGAGACCCTTGTGCAGGAGGCACTGGCCCAGGCTGAAGCTACAGATGCAGAACAGGTGTATACACAGATTGCTATCACTGGTTACGACTCTGCCGGAGAGTTCAGTGTGGTGGAACAGGCTTCTGAGGAGATTCCCAGCACTGTTACAGCTTATAGGTATTGCTGCTTTAACACTGCAAACATCACACAGTCTCATTCCATGTAGGGTATTTTTATTGTCTGAGCAGTAACATTGATAAATTGCTACTATTAATTCCCAGATAAATTGAATTCATCAAATCATCTATTTCTAGTCAAAAGCACTTTGTTGAGAGCAACGGGACTGTCTAAATGGACATGTACATCAGTACATGCATTTAATAGTCCAATAACTGCTGATTTTGTCAATAATTTGATTGAGTTTACATGTCCTTGGGTAATCCGATAAAGGGAAAGTGCCAGCTTTGCATGACAAGAATTGGATTTACCAACTTTTAATAGTTAAATAATGAAATTAATTAAAACATTTAAATTAAAAATAAATACTTGGAGGATATACTGATTTACAAAGTCTCCCCAACTGTGTTTGGTAGTCTGAGCGTAGTGAAACAAGCCCAACAGTTTCTTAGAATAAGCGGACGCATTCTGTTAGCTGCATCTGTATAGAGGCCTATACTCTATCTGTTCTGTTTGTGTGCACGCACAGACTGAGCAAACCAATCAGATATCAGAAAAAACCTGCCCATATACTAAAAGACCCTCTCATGTCTACATGGTTTATGTTGCAGAGTAGTCACAGACTATGATTTAGCAAAGACTGAGGACCTTGCATGGGTTTCATAGCTCCCTTGAATGCACGAGAAATTGGCCATTGAAATGTGACTTAATAAAATGCTGTTTTGTTTGTGTGCGTACGCGTGTGCGTGTGTGCGTGTGTTTGTGCGTGCAGTGTGGAGGAGAGCCCGGGAGATCCTCAGGCTGTCGTCGTAAACAGTGAATCTGTATCAGTTTCTACACTACTCAAAGAAAACAAGGAGAAATTTTACTTGAGCTCCAGTCTGGCTGATGGAGTACTACAGCAAGTAGAGGTGAGAGCATTACTGCAGCCAAAACTTAGGCTTTTATGCTATAAATACAGTGCAGAGTGTGATCTAGGTAAAACCCTACTACCTTTCAGCCAATTATGAAAAGCATCGACACAGGTCTTCAAATGCAAATTAGTTTGCATTCATAAGGGAACGATCTGGTCAGACACAGCAGTGCTGCTGGAGTATTTAAACACTATACAATCACTGTGCTCTCTATTACACATTTGTAACAAGGTGTTGCACAATGGATATGCAAGTTAGTAGACAGTAGGTCATTTTTGCTGCATAGCTCGTTTTATTCATCCTGCTTTAGATAAAATAGAGGTTCAGCACAGTACAGATAGCATAGCAGACAAAACTGATACAGTCTTACAACCAAAGTAGTTGTAAGTTAAAGGCCTTTCTCAAGAACCCAACAGTGGCAATGTGGCAGAGGTGGGATTTGAATCTTGGATGTTCTTGTCCACATGGCAGTGTCTTAAATGCAATACCATCGCAGTATAACAGCTGGTTGAGGTTAGTTAATTGTCTGTTTTTGAATGTCTGTGATGAATCTCCTCTACTATAGCTGAGCAGTGAAACCCCAAGCTCTGCCTCCCTGAGTTCCACCTCACAGCAACAGCAACTCGGTGCCAAACGTTTCTGCTGTCGGATCTGCATGGAGAGTTTTAGTGGCCGCTCAGATATGGAAAACCACAAGAGGGCACACCTGGACCCCAACACGTTCAAATGCCCTGACTGTGAATTCATTGCTCCCTCTTGGCCAGATGTCAAGGTTGGAAATTTGTATTTACATATCAAGTGACTGTTTGCGATTATGAACACTTTAAACAGGTATTGTGTACATATTGCCACTACTTACATTAAATGTCATTTATCCTAGACTCATATGGCCAAGCATGCTTACCTGCGGCCTCACAAATGCAACCACTGCAGCTTTGCCTCCAAAAACAAGAAAGACCTACGGCGCCATATGATGACACACACCAATGAGAAGCCTTTCTCATGTGAAGTCTGTGGACAGAGGTGAGGACTATCAGTGTGTGTGTGCGCTCAAGGCTGACCCAAAGGAACTGTAGGTAATTTGCATAATTTTACATTTTCACACGTGTGTGTATATTTGAATTAGGTTTAACCGAAATGGGCATCTGAAGTTCCACATGGAGAGGTTGCACACGCAGGATCCCCCCCCTCGGAAGGCAAGGTCCAGCAGCTCCCAGCAGACCATCATAGTGAACAGTGATGAGGAGGCCCTGGCTACACTGCAGAGTGAGTGTGGAAACCCCAACACAGCTGCCTGAATTGTATTCTATTCTCTATTTTCTACTTTTTATATTCTCTATTATATTTATATTCTCTTTTTATATTTTTGTATTCTCTGTTTCATTCTATTTCATTATGTTATATTTACCTTTGGTGTATTGAAACTAATATTCTAGATTTATTATTTGGTTAATTTTTTTACAAACACACAAGGACTGATTTGGGTCTTTTTTTTGAGTCTTGGGGCTCACATGGTTTCTGTCTCATTACATTTTGTGAGTTTTTCCTTGCTACTGTCTCCGTATTCTTGCACTGTTAGGGCTGTGGACAAAGACAGTTGTAAAATCTAGAGAATTCTCGGTTGTAGTAATTGCTATATAGATACATTTCATTTGAACTTGTTGAATTATTTAGAATCTTTATCGATTATAGTATTGCCTAAAAACCCATATTTGAAAAGCCATTAATTTTTGGCAGTAGAGCACTTTTTTCGATTTAGTTTTTTTTAAATATTTTATGTCTAAAATACATTAATCAGCATATTTGCAATTTGTGAGTTTATCTGAAAATGGAAGTTATTTCTTTTTGTCAAGAAATTAGTCAGTAGTAGGGTATTAACCTTGTATTATATTTAAAAGACAGTCAGATGTATCAACACAATAATACTTGTTATCTATTATAATACACAATTTATTGTGTTATAAAAATATGTACTGTATTGCATGTAGGTAAGGGTAAACTTTCGCTGTGCTAAATAAATCTTGAAATAAATCCTTAAACAAAATATAACATTGTTAAACTACTCATAAAAGAGTAATAAGAAACCGGGAAGGAGAGCTGATGGAAGAATCCGGAAACTTCTTCTTTAGTACTTCCTTGGATAAAATTATGAAGTCACAGAATTTTTTTGATGAAAGACTGTCTGAAACACCATCTACTTAGTAGTTAGCTTCTTATATCATCTCTTTTGTTCTCTAACACGAAGCATAAGCTATAAAGCCCAAATTTCTACCACTTTAACTTTGACAGTTTTTCATTTGCTATCTCATTTTGAATTATGGCAACCAGCACTGTTTAAGGTGCCAATACATCACAGGGCATGTGCACCCCGCAGTCCACACGAACACTTAGTGGAACACTTTAGAGAGCCAATTGAGCTGCCTTTGGAAAGTGGGATTAAACCAACTTTTGCAGAGGAAACTCACCCAAACCCAGCACAGACACAATGAGAACTCCATAGTACTATTTATACATTTTATAGATGTATCATACTGTGGTAGTTTGAGTTGGAATGATCAAAGCAGACAGGAGACAGGAGACATGTTAAATTCATTTTCTCCACAAAGAGCATAAAGCACCCACATTTTTCCTGGCGTCTTGTCAGCGTGACCACTGTCCTGGTTTACACTGATGGTGCAATCACACAGTGCAACCAATTATTTGCCCGTTTTTTGTCCGTGTCTCCCTCTGTCCACCTGCAGTCAGTTCTTGACCACACATACATTAAGTATACATGTTCTTAAACCTTTCTTTCAGTATAGTCTTCTGCATGTGTTTTGTGTTTTCTGTGATCGTGTAACAGCACTACAGGCAGGTCAGTCCATGATCAGTCCAGAACAGCTGCAGCAGGCTTTGGGGCAGGAGCACATAATAGTGGCCCAGGAACAGGCTGTGTCTGACCAGGTACATATTTATAGTACAGTTATAGTGACCATTCGGGAACAAATATTTCTGAATGGTTGAACTAATTACCCCCTTTTCATATTACTTTGGATATTAATCTGTTTGTATTTATAACAACTGTATAATTATTAATAGATACATTTTTTTTTCTCAGGAGGAGGCCACATATATTCAACAGATCACCACAGTAGACGGCCAGACAGTTCAGCACTTGATGACGTCAGATAATCAAGTGGCAGAGGTATTTGTTTTGTTTGCTTGCTTTTGAATAGAATTTCAAGCAAAATTCGGTGGTATTAGAAATTTGAGATAACACGTAATACTACTCTTAATGATATAGCCAAGTCTGCTAAATTAAAATACTGATCAAACGGTTTCTAGATTGTAATAGCTCTAGATTTTAGGAGTGGCGTATTTCAGTTATTAGTATCTAGTAGCTTACGAAATGTTTTAGCCCAAACAAAACAGAAATAACTCATTCTGCTATATAGTGTTATTGTTGTGACTTTTTACTTTGTATTCATTTGATCACATGCATTCCGTAATAAAAGGTAAAGAATTGCGAAAGAAATGCTAAACCAATCTTCGGTTATTATGTGGTATTATTTAGAAGTAAACAGTACTGTGCAGAAGTCTTAAGCCACCATTAAGCAAATTACTAGTTACTAGATTTCTCCATGGCTGTTGTGGGTATGTAAGTACCGTACTGATTCTTCGTTCTCTTTCAGGTCCAATACATAATCTCGCAGGATGGTGTGCAGCACTTGATCCCACAGGAATATGTCCTTGTATCCGATGGCAACCACATCCAGGTAAGAATGCCTTTGGACTATGTATACTCAGGTATACGTATACTAAGGCCTAAATTTATAAGCATTCACCGTTTGTATTCATATATGTGCTTTATAATTTTACAATTACAGATTGTAGTCCGTCTGCTTTCTCCATGTCTCCATGTACTCTGTTCCCTTGCCTTGTAATGGTCAAGACCTCCACAGGATCAGGTACTATTTGGGTGGTGGATCATTCTCAGCACTGCAGTGACACTGATGGTGTGGTTGGTGGTGTTTTACTGCGTGTTGTGCTGGTATGAGCGGATCAGAAACAGCAGAGTTTAAAACACCTCAGTGTCGCTTTTGGACTGAAAATAGCCCATCAGCCAACACTGTGCCACCCCAGATGAGCTACTGTCTCTACAGCAACGAACATACCATCACACACGTGTCACTGCAGTGCTGAGAATGATCCACCACCCAAATCATATTTGATACATGTGGTCCTGTGGGGATCCTGACCGTTAGTAAAGGGGATTAACAATGTATGTAGATAAGAAGCTGGGCTACAGTCTGTGACTGCAGAATCACAGTGTGTATCTGTATGGTAAATGGACTTGGAAAAAAGAGCCTAATTAAATGGATAGGGATGTGTATGTATGTATTCACTGCATAAACACTGCTCGATAACACAAGGAGATGAGGTTAGTGCATTTTACTGAACAGGTTTACTTAGAGATTTTGTCCACATTTTTTCCACAGATGGAGGATGGCCAGATTGCTCAGATCCAGTATGAGCATGACGGGACATTCCTGCAGGAACAGCAGGTGGAACAAGCCTTGATCACTCTTTCCAAAATTAAGCAACGCATTTTTTTTAAACAGACGTGTGGTAAACAAGCTGACTGATTGTGCTGTCGTGTGTGTAGATCGCTCTGACTCATGATGGACAAATCCAGTACTTCCCCATTGGCACTGAGCAGCAAATAGTGAGCCCTGAGGATCTTGAGGCTGCAGCCCACTCTGCTGTCACTGGTATGACCTTTCATCTGATTTCAATGATCTAATCACCTTTACACATTTAAAGTGATAATGACAATTAAAGTCATTATTTGTGACTGTGAAGCTGCATATATTATAACAAGTAGGTTATAGACCTTACCAGAGGATACATAAAACTGATGGGACTTGGTACTATACATGTCAATCAAACAAACAGGGGACTGTTGACTTTAGACAGGAAAATAATTTTGCTTACATCCAATGACAGGTTTGTAAGGCAACAACCCCCCCCCCCCCACCAAACACACACACACACACACACACACACCCACACACACACACACACACACACACAGACACACACAGTTTTTATATTTATTTATTATAAAATATGCAGGTTGGGCCTTTGAGGTCTGGGACCAAGTGATGTGATCATGTTGCATAATTGTCTTTTTGTGCAATAAAACAATTATTTAACTAATTTAATTCTTGTTGGAAGGACTGCCTTCACACTGTGTTTTTTTATATTAATATGTAACATTTATAACGTATACATTTATAAACATATTTTATTTTTTGCTATCACCCTTGTACTATAATTATACACTCTTATATACTGTTATATTGTGGACAAATGCTTGTTTAATATGTGGCTACAAATGCATCCCCTGAAGTGGTCTCAGATGAAACCAATTCTAATTGGATATAAAGGAAGCTTGGAGTGTTTAATTAGACTTATACCTATTCTAGTCCTGATAAGCAAAAGGCATGAAATGACCTAGTGAATGGGTGCACCTTAATGAATGGCTTCTATTGGTTTAGTGCTTTAACGATATAACCTGAGCAGCATAGTGGCTCGGTGGGTAGCAGTGCTACCCAGGTCCCGGGTTCAATCCCAGGGTAGAGCAGCATGTGTCCTGTCTGTGTGAAGTCTGCGTGTCTGTGTGGGTTTACATTGAACAGACATAAATAAAGGTTTGCAAGTTCCAGAAACCACGAGTGTGTCTTCGTTGGGATCTAGGAAGTACTGATGATGTTTTTAGTTTTTTTTTTAAGTCTGATAGATTTATTTATTAATTTCACGTCAGCTTCCATGGATATTTGTGACAGGAACTAAACCCACATGGCAGACGGAGGGTTTGAAAACTATACAGGCAGAGTCTGTGCTGGGTTTTAAACTAGATTTAAGCTTCACGTTTCTGATAAATGCAGACTGACAGGCAAGTAAATGTGTGTGTTTTTTCCAGCTGTAGCTGATGCGGCCATGGCACAAGCTCAAACGGTTTATGCCACAGAGGCTACACCCGAACAACTGGAGCAGATGCAGCAACAAGGCATCCAATATGATGTCATCACCTTCACCGAGGAGTAGATGGGTGGTGTGGAGGGCAGAGGCCAGTTTCCTTATTGTTGTACAGATCTCTGGACATTACTACATCTGCTATTATCCGTCTTGGAGGAGGATGTGTGCAGAAGAGATTTCTTTTTGTAGATAAAGTGTAAAGTTCGTTTAAAGAGCAAGTGAGAAAACAGAAGTGAGGCATGAGATATGCCATGTAATTGTCAAAAATAATGTACCTTTATGTATATCCATTGTTCTAATTTGTAAAAAATAGCAAGGATAATGAAAATCCTGTATATAAGTAAATGTAAACATTAGCTGGGACTCTGTAAGGAATGCTAGAGCATGGTGACTGTTTGTGGTACTTTGGTACTGGGAATCCGATATCTCTCTGCTACCAGAACAAAGATTGTATGACTTTATATAATGCTTGAGGCGCTCAAATCAGTTTGTATGGAGTGTAATTCATTTCCATTTTTCGTCTATAGGATACATCACATTTTTGTTTTGATATTATTAAAGCTAATACCAAACCTCACAGCTTTTTTTCCCTACATAACAATGCAATTGTTGCTGTTTTATTCTGTTCGTGACTTACTGTGACATTGGAAATAGAATATAAATGATGACTTTATTTACTATCCACATTTTGTTTTACAGTTGTATGCAAATGTTTTTGAACTCTGTTTTTGAATTTGCATTTGAGAATCTGCATTAAGTATTGATTCAATGTGGTCCAGTGCTTGGTTTTACATGAGGTAAAGCACTGAGTGATCCAGCAAGTGGGCAAGTGAAAATGTCCCAGAATGTATAAACACAACAGCTCTCTGTGCCTACTACAGAAGCCTTGAACATAGAATATCTGTCTAAACAACACTTATCAGTTGTCTGTTTTCATAATTTTCAAAGCTCCACCGGCCTCTGGTACTCCTGACGCATGAGAACTTAAAATGTGACTGATGATCTAACTACATTAGGACTGTAGTTACCATCAAAGAAACGAAGAAATGAGTTTATAATTGTATTTTTATTCTTTTCTTAGTTTCATTTTTGTTTATCTGTAGAAATTCAAATGTGCTGGATCGACATAATAGGTGCCGGAATTAATTTCTTCATTAATTGTCATACCTGCTGAGCCCAATTCAGGGGCTGATATTACAGGATGCAAGACTTTAGACAGTTCAGCAGTCCGGGACGCTTTAGAGACACCGATTTATACTAACTTAATATATATCTTTGGAATCCAAGTCATAATAATATATACATTGAGAACAGCAGTTTTACCAATTTCTGTGTTTCTGTAACTACTGACTAGAAGTGATAACAGTGTAGGAAGGAACATTAGGCAGAGCTATATGTTTAAATACCTACAAATGTTCGCTTGTCTGCCTTTGTAAAACACTGGACATGTCTGTCTGAACACCTAGAAGACAAGGTTCAGCAGAGAGAAGTGACACAAATTGAAACTGACCATCATCCCAAAGATAAAGCATGGTGGTTGGAGTGTTATGGTTTGAAGCTGCTTTGCTGTCACTTGTTAATGCTTGCAGTTGAGGAAATATTCAATGCCAGTTGTTCCAGGACAATGATCTACAGCACAGGAAATGGTGTTTCATGACTTAAAAGGGCTCTTCATATTAGCAAACCAAGGAATATCACATGATAACTGAAACTGATTTATATGTTTATAGAGTAGAATCTAAAACTTCCCCCATTATGAAAATCTGCTCAGCAGCTACTCGAAAAGTTGTGGAAGCAAGATACATTTTGAAATACCAGTTTTAATTCAGTGGTGCTTGAAACTTTGTGAACCCTTTAACATTTTCATATTTTTTTGTGTAATTAAATTATGCGCTGTAGAGGGAAAAATATGCAAGTCCCTTCTAGTGTTACTTTGACTTTGACTATTTAAACATTTTGCTTTACACATTTACGCATTTCAATTATTTTCTGATGCATTTGTAGACAAACTGGAGATCATCTAGCCATCTTTGCTTATCAAGGTTTTCAATCATCCATTCCTGCATTTCTGCAACACAATTATCCCTTAATTTTAGTGAGCATCATATGTGCCTGTTTCTTGTTACTTATTACTAATTTTACATTATAAGTAATTGTTAATCCTGGGGATATATAATGTTTGCTTCTTACTGGACTTGGGGAAATCATATATCAATTGTGATGCTTTAGGACATATTTATTAAACAACTCCCAAGCACTACTGTACATTCATAATCAATGTGTCCAACAAAAATAAGGAAATGTGTGTTCTTTAGCATAGGCAATATGTTTGTTATCATGACATTTTGGGGGTAATTACAAAATGTGTAGAATTTGGTGACAAGAAACATTTTGTGATAAATGCAGATTGTTCCTCCACCTCTACAGAAAAAATACAAAACTTTTCACAAATGTCTCATCCGTACTAAATCAACCATTGCGAAACTATGAGGTCCTAAGTTACTGTGTAGTTTTTCGAAGAGACCCAATATAATTGGCTATTCACTAACACATAATGGATTGCATACAGCATATTGAGTACTCAGGAAGTAAAAATCAAATCTCTGGCTGGGCTTGCAACATGTAGGTACACTGACAAAATGAACCTCACAAGGGAGAAGACCGTGAGTCAGCATTGGTGGCTGAGAATCACAGTGCAGTGACAATGGCAGCAACAACAATAATCATGCATATGAAAGAGCTGAATATTTCCATATCTTGCTATGGCAGTTAAAAGGATAGCAAAACTAGATTCGATTTTTTAAAAAGTGAAATTCCACTGGAAGATTATTTTGCGTCTTTTAAGAAAATAAACTTGTGTAATTAAAAGATAATTTCCTGTATGCTCTGAGGAAGTCCAGGAAAATGATAAATCACATATTTATAATTCTGCTTCTCAGCTTTGGTTCCTCATTTCCACTGACTAAGATGAATTATTTTGGCTCACCGAAGCAGGATCAGTGCCAGAGCCAGCATGAAGCTTTTCTTTGTAATTTTCTTTATGAATGGTGAGTTGTCCTTTTCTGATATTTTACAAAACAGAAACTGTCTTATTTAACAGACAACAGTCAGTTTTCTCTATATATATTTACAGGTTTACATTCAGCACTAGGACAGCTTATTGTGGAGTTGTCTGGTGATTTGCTTCTACAGTTTGAGTTTCATCCATATTACAATTACTATGAGAAGTCCTGCTGTAAGTTTACCATCTATGGCTGCATCTTTGTTGTGAACAGCAAAGGATATGTTCACAATGCTTACGAACGACGAATGGTAGCCTGGGAAAACTCTGGACAATTCAATGTAAGAATTTCAAAGGTGCTTCCAACAGATGCTGGGACATACAGATGTCAAATCCATGGAACAGCATCCAACATTTATAATGACTTTCAAGTTGTTGCAGTTGGTAAGAATACCTGTTGGAACCTTCATTAAGAGATGTGTGACTTGCTGGATACAGTAAAAACATAAACATTTCCTGTACCTTAAGGAACCCAAATATTGTTTATTTTTAAAGTTGGCTTTGCTTTCGCATTTCCTAACTGAGCTTGTTTTCTGGGGTGTTGATGCAGAGAAAAGGAATGAACTAAACCCAGCTTCAGTCCTTCCAAAACACACCAATCCACCTGCTACTTCAGTACATTACATCCTACACCAACAACAACACAGGTAAGCATATTGATTTAAGACAATAGTTTATTTGATATTATTACAATGTAATAAAACTAAATTTGAGTGGATTATTATACTAACAATATGATTATTATTATTAGTAGTATATATTTTTAATTATATTTTTCACTCTTATTTGTTGATTAATAAGTAACAGATGGGGTTTGAAACTCATTCTGGGTGCAGCGTTTGGAGCTGTGGCTATAATTCTCATTTTGTCGATCATACTGGCTGTGGTTCACCACAAAAAGAAATCAAGGGGTATGGATAGCTTTAATAAACAATAAATGTTACATAATACAATATCACAGCATATATAAGCCATGATTAGAAACCAGTATACCATATAGCTTGTAGCATATTGTTCTATACTAAGCTAGCTCTTGTTTATTCCTAGATAAATGTGGGAGGAGCATCTGCAATTCACCAGTTGTCACAGAAGTAAGATTTGCTTGAAACTGTTTGAACTAAATGCTGTTACTTGCTGTTTTTTTTATTACACTATAACATCTATGCTGCAATAGGAGGTTGAGTCTCCTTTTGAGTCTTAGACTTTTTAGACTGAGATTTCTTCCACATAACGTTTAGGGAGTCTTTCCTTGCTTTTGTTGCACCAGGCTTACTCAATGAGGGTAACGATTGGTCTAGACATTTGTAAAGTTGCTATGAGACAATGCTATTCTGTAATAAGCAAATATATTTGACTTGATTTGTCAATAAGAAGTTACAGTTTGGAGAAGTTTGAAAGCCTAAAACGTGCATGTGTGTGACAGAGTAAGGAAACTTGCATCCTGTTTTTAAATTGTTAAATGTAAATTGTTTTTGTTAATGTCTTTGCAATCTGCAGCAGCCGCCTCAGGAGCTTGTCTACACCACAGTGAAGTTCAAACCCCATGATGAAGCATCTTCGTTATATGCCAACATGTACAACTCCAAACTTAATTCTGGCAGTGTACTACTGACACAAGAGACTGTTGAGTACTCCGCCCTAGCTTATGATTACACACCAAGGTCATGATCTTATATGTCTTGTTTTTAAATTTGCATTTAACAAATCTCTAGATAGCCCATTCTAATGTAGAAATCATGGTTGAAGGCAACACCTTTTCACTGTATTTTTAAGTTGTTTTATCTGATCAAATAAAGTGTCTTGCATATGTCTACTGGCTAAATTGGAACAAATGAATGCCACTTTAAGGAGGAACTAATGATGCCATATAGTGTATATATAGTTTAGAGAGGGTCAAAACACACAGCTCAATGTACTGTATTTTATCAGTGGTCTTCTGCCTTCATGGAAAACCAATATGTTCTCATGGACTGAGCTTTATTGACCATTTCAATTAGTTTTTTGTGAAAAGAGAATTTTTAAGAAAAGATGGCCTACACATTACAAGGGGGATATAAGTTTTCTGTCTAAAAACCTCATTATCTCTGTGCATAACGTATCCACCCCACTTGGCCAAGACACGTCAGCGAAAAAATTTAGGTACTTTAGAGCCACAACTTTTTCCCTTCTTATGAGATTACCCTGAGCGATCTGCAGACCCTGGATGAGAGCCACGATGTTCAACACTTTCAGCTGCTGGGGACACATAAACCCCAAGAGGAATCTCCTCTCTATTAAGTCAGAGCTTCCAAAGCAAAGTGCACAGGTTGCTAAGTTAGCTCTTTAAAGCCAATTTAGGTCTCTCACAAGCTAATCTCATTAAGTTAATGATTTTTTCACAGCTTGATTTTATGTTGTTAACACAGACTTGGATAAATGAATCCAGTGCTGGAACTGTATTAATTGAGTTGACTGTAGCTGCTCTGTTTCATGATTCATTTCTATGCAAGGAGTTATCATTTGGTGACTTCGCATCCTTTGAGTATCGTTGTGCAGTTATACAAGGGCCAAAATGTTACTAGTAATTGTCTAATTGCTTCCGAAGTACAGCGGTGTTTTTGATTGATGACTTTACAGATATGGTGTTGCACATTTCCACTGATTATGACTATTTTGTTATTGTTGCTGATTTAACATACACATTGACAATCCCAAGGATAATTTGACCAAGGAACTCCATGGATTATTATTGGATTATTTTGGTCTCAAACAATATTGACAAACTCATACATTCGTCTACGCATATGGCCCTGAATTAGTATCAGTTATAAGGTGTAATGAGTTTGCATCCTATTTTAACATTAAAATCTATGTTATCAGCAAGCCATTAGTACATCCATATTAACCAGTGTGCTCTTATCCACTCCATTACCATGAAAAGAGATACTGGTTAAAATGCCCCAGTTTAGTACTGTTAACAATGACATTTTAAGTGAAAAATTGAGACCTCTAAAATAATCCACCTGCAGTCTTGACAATTTACTTATCTAAGAATTTTTTTTTCTCAAAAGCATCTGACATACTTTACTAATTCATTAAAAACTGCAGATGTGATGCCTCTTCTTAAAAAGTTAATGTATATGCAACTGGTAAGTAATTACAGACTAATTTCTATTCTATAGTCCATTGGTATGCTCATTGAAAAGTTGGCTTTAATCAACTTACTCTTTTTCTTTGCCTTAAACAGTTGTGGAACATTCCAGTCAGGTTTCTGGCATAATCACAGTGTTGGGGCAGCTTTATTAAGGATTTTAATGGTATTCGTTTAAATACAGTCTGGAAAAATATCTCTCCCACTACTCCGTGATTTCAGTGCTGCTTTCGATAGTTGATCATAAAATTCTTATAGATAGGCTTGACAAATGGGTTGGACTCACAGTTCTGAAATGGTTTGGTTCATACCTGCAAGGCAGGAAATACTTTGTAATAATTGAAAATAATATTTCTGAGACCTTACCAGTGACCTGTGGTGTCTCTCAAGGTCTGATTCTTGGGCTGCTTTTATTTAATTTAATTTATAAATGCTTCCTCTGGGCAGATTCTACAGGACTGCATGCTGCTCTACCACAGCTATGCAGATGGTACTCAGATTTACTTGGCCCTATCTCCAAATGATCATAGTTTTATTGACTCACTATTCTATTGACTAATGAGAGACAACTAATCAGCTTCAACTAATTCAATATACAGAGAGTCTTCACTAGGACTAAAGAGAGAACACATCACCCCCATTCTTACTCTAAACTTTAAGTTACTGTCACTTGTTCATAAATCTCTCTGCTTATCTGATATGTTGCCGAGATATGAACCGAGCAGAACTCTCAGATCACTGGAAACTAGTCAGTCCTGCCTAATGTAAAGACAAAACACAGTGAAGCAGTTTTTGCCACTAGGCAGCTCTTAAATGGAACCAGTTAACCAGTTAGGGTATTAGAAGAGCCCTGACTACTCTTTTAAATCCAGGTTGAAAACATACCTGTTTAAGCAAGCATTCAGTTCAGATTAAAACACTGTTTGCTCTAGTTTCTTTTGTATCTCTTTTATTATTATTATTATTATTATTATTATTATTATTATTATTATTATTAATAAAGTTTTTTTTAGTTCCATTTCTGTATTTTCTCATTTTAAAGCGCTTTGAATGACCACAATGTATGACAGGTCCTATATAAATAAATGTCTTGCTTTGCCTATTGACCAGAATGTCCAAGGCTCAAATCCCATTTCTGTCAAGCTGTTAATGTTGTTCTTTTGCAAGGCCCTTAACCCACAATTTCTTGGTTTGTACATTTGTAATCACTATGATTGATATGATTTCAGTTATAAGTCGCTCTGGATAAGGGTGTCTGCTTAGATGTACTAAAGTTACACAAATACCAAATAGACATATTTTCATTAGTGGTGTAAGATGTTTGTATCCCATTGTATAGAGCCTCATCCACAGTTTTTGGCACCCCTGATAAAGTTTAGAAAAAAAATAGTTTCTCAAACTAAATTAAACCTTAATTGTAGTCAATTTAGTTTGAATAATTGCTGTTTCATGTATTTAAAAACCAAATCATAGCTATATTTAGATGTTGTTTTGTTTAAATATTTTTTGAATTAAATATTATTATCTCATACCAAATTGTCAATTAAAGGTAAATGTTTTCAGCATCAGATTAAGCTACTTCACCAAAAGTGACTTTCCTATAACACTTTTTGAATGAGAGGACTTTATATAAACTTGGTACAGTGGTGAATTTTCCCAGAAGTGGCAACCACTGCTGATTTAAGAAGCCACAAAAGAACATCTAAAGAACTGCTGTCCAGACATCAGACAGAGACTTGACAAAATTGTTAGTCATGGAAAGGCTGGAAGGCAAAAACCACTGTTAACCAAAGGGGAACTTGTCCTATGTTTGCAAAAACACTATAATGATCTCCAAGCATTTTGTGATAATATTCTGTTGACTCAGAAATGGAAACTGTTCCAAAACATACTTAGTCATCTTATTCTTGCACTACAAAAAGGAAAGAAATCTAAGCCTTAACGAAGTTAAGGAGCATATGAATAACAAACAGAACCAGAAACATTAGTACCTGGAAGTCACTGTGTATGTAAAAATGTAGGACATGTAGAAAATTTAAATAAGAATAATAAGAAAAATGCATTGTAGTTGGATATTCCAGAACATTCGCAAAATACAAAAAATACAGTTCAATGACCACAATATCATAATCATTTGACATGGGAATATCATTCCCCCCCAGTTAAAACCTGTTGCCTAAGCAAAAGAGGAGAGTCCACAAGAGACCTGTGATCCTTAACCCATGATTTCTTGGATTGTACTTTTGTAATCACTATGATTGTTTCAGTTGATTAGTTCTGATGATACATCTCTTTCTTGCACTTAATAACAATTAAACCTTAATTGAAGTCATTTTTGTTGGAATAATTGCTTTTGAATGTTTTCAAAAACCAAAATATTGCTATATTTAGATGCTGTTTATATGGGGAGGAAATAGAGGCACCTAAAGGTAACACTTTACAATACTGATGCATAACTAAACATCCACCTAAAGGTTGTTAACAATAAATTAATGCATGAACTTACTTGAAAGTTCTTCATGAGATAATGATAAATATACACTAATAATCTAAAGAGTGTCATATAAATAGCCATTAATAAAAGCAGATGTTAATTGTAAAAGACTTGATGCATTAATTAACATTCTTTCTGTACTGCATTCATAAAAAGTGTCTAATGTGGACCTGCTGGTAATTCATTTTTGTATTAATAAATATATTTTTAGATTTATTTTTGTACTACACAATGAAGTGCATATGTGAGGCAAGATATAGATTAAGTTGTGCATGTTTACATTATAGGAATGCAAGTGTAAGTGTCCCAGTTTCTGACTGAAGCTCATTTGTTTCTGCATAACTTACCAGCCATCTCACCTGCATTCATCAAAAAGAAAGATGACCAGCTGTAATTTGGATTTAGATGGAAGACCATTCTGAGCACACCTGTGGCATATCCTGGTAGTGAAATGTTGTTGTGCATTGTAATGGCATGCTGAGATGCTTTTAGTATACACATACAGTGAGTACTAACCCTAACCCTAACCCTAACCCTAGACCCCTTTAAATTGATCCCTCTTTATTTCATTGCTGCCATTTGCTAAAATAACAAAGTTCATTTTATTTCTCATTAATGTACACTCAGCATCCCATCTTGACAGGAAAAGGCATGAAGAAATTCTTGTAAATGTATTTAAAAAGAAAAAAAATAAATATCACAAGGCCATAAGTATTCAGACCCTTTGCTCAGTATTTAGTAGAAGCAGCCTTTTGAGCTAGTACAGCCATGAGTCTTCTTGGGAATGATGCAACAAGTTTTTCACACCTTGGTTTGGGGATTCTCTGCCATTCTTCCTTGCAGATTCTCTCCAGTTCTGTCAGGTTTGATGATAAATGTTGGTAGACAGACATTTTCAGGTCTCTCCAGAGATGTTCAATTGGGTTTAGGTCAGGGTTCTGGCTGGGCCAATCAAGAATGGTCACAGAGTTGTTCCGAAACCTCTCCTTTGTTATTTTAGCTGTGTGCTTAGGGTCATTGTCTTGTTGGAAGGTGAACCTTTGGCCCAGTCCTGGGCACTCTGGAAAAGTTTTTCTTACAGGATATGTCTGTTCCTGGCCGCATTCATCTTTCCTTCAATTGCAAGTAGTTGTCCTGTCCCTGCAGCTGAAAAACACCCTCATAGCATGATGCTGCCACCACCATGTTTCGATGTTGGGATTGTATAGGGCAGGTGATGAGCAGTGCTTGGTTTTCTCCACATATACCGCTTAGAATTACTGCCAAAAAGATCGATCTTCATCTCATCAGACCAGAGAATCTTATTTCTCATAGTCTGGGAATCTTTCATGTGTTTTTTTGCTAACTCTGTGCAGGCTTCCATATGTCTTGCACTGAGGAGAGACTTCCGTTGGGCCACTCTGCCATAAAGCCCTGACTGGCTGCAGTGATAGTTGTGGAACTTTCTCCCATCTCCCTACTGCATCTCAGGAGCTTAGAAACAGTGATCTTTGGGTTCTTCTTTTCCTCTCTCACCAAGGCTCTTCTCCCATGATTGCTCAGTTTGGCTGGATGGCCAGGTCTAGGAAGAGTTCTAGTCGTCCAAAACTTCTTCCATTTAAGGATTACGGAAGCCACTGTGCTCTTAGGAACCTTGAGTGCTGCAGAAATGTTTTGTAACCTTGGCCAGATCTGTGTCTTGTGCCTTGTGCCACAATTCTGTCTCTGAGCTCCTTGGGCAGTTCCTTCGACCTCATGATTCTCATTTGCATTGACATGCAATGTGAGCTGTGAGGTCTTATATAGACAGGTGTGTCCCTTTCCTAATCAAGCCTTTCCCAATAAGTTCAATTAAACACAGCTGGACGCCAATGAAGGAGCAGAACCATTTCAAAAAGTATAAGAAGAAGTGGACAGCTTGTGAGTTAAATGTGAATGTCACAGCAAAGGGTCTGAATACTTATGACCATGTGATATTTCAGTTTTTCTTTTTTCAATAAATTTACAAAACATTCTGTATGTCTGTTTTTTCTGTCAAGATGGGATGCTGAGTGTACATTAATGAGAAATAAAATGATTGTTTTTATTTTAGCAAATGGCTGCAATATTAAA